>LZCU01059589.1:0-10254 GCA_001663935.1 Asymmetron lucayanum | reverse complement strand
TGCTACTGCACATCCGGATGGACTGGGCAGAACTGTCAGCAAGGTGGGTTATTTGAGAATATTCAGGAATGTCGAAAGGCTTAATGTTATCATCGCCAGGTGGAAGAAACCTACTGCTTCTTTCGAACCGACATCGTCCCGAAAGATTCAATTGCCCACTCACCGGATTTGTCAACCATTGACCTATAGCGC
The DNA here is from genome assembly GCA_001663935.1 of Asymmetron lucayanum. NCBI lineage: Eukaryota > Metazoa > Chordata > Leptocardii > Amphioxiformes > Branchiostomatidae > Asymmetron > Asymmetron lucayanum. The sequence continues at coordinate 10,062 of LZCU01059589.1, read as the reverse complement.
TGGGGTCAGATCGCTGAAGAGGACTGAGTGATTCAGTGGAAAAATTCTGGAGAGTGAAAATTGTTGAGTTGGACAACATTTCAAACTCGGCATAATGCAAATTGCCAACTCAGGTTAACTTTCATGCTAGATTCAATTGACAATTGTAACTTGTCCGATTGTCTTGAAACTTTATTTAATGGAAATTATTATCTCCTATCATTTACGAGCAATATGTTTGACAAATGTTTCCTTACATGTCGCTCAGATATTGACGAATGTATCCGAGACCCTTGTCAGCACGGGGCTTGTGTAAACAGATTTTTGGGATACAACTGTCTGTGTTCTCTCGGATGGACCGGACAGAACTGCACTTGTGGTAAGGTTTGTTAAAAAAAAGAATACTTCACAGGCTAAGGTGAAATGGTACTGGGAAAGCGAAGTTGAAAAATTTCTGTCGACACTGCATTGAAAAAGCTGACAGAGTGCATATTCGTTTTGATAACGCAGATATGTTGCGTAGCCATCTGTGCGAGCCAAGACAGTTAGATCGTCGGCATTTCAAAATAGTTGGCTTACACGTCAACAAAGTGACAGACTATATGAGTACACGTATTTGTTCATGCAGAAAAATCTTTATCAATGTGTAGGTTTATATCCTTCTTCACTATAACTATCTACTGACCATCTGAATAGCATTGGATAAGTGTCCTCCTGAATATCATATTCATTGCTGTTAAAATGCCCTCTAAAGCGCTGTCATGATCGACACTACATTGTTAGTGAGGTTGCAATGTAAGAACATCCCTTGGATGTTTCCAAGTATTACCATCATGATAGACGAGTTTAAATATCACCATACTTAGATGAGTTTTTTTCGCTTTTCACGCAGACATAAATGAGTGTACCAGAAAACCATGTCAGCATGGATATTGTGTAAACAAACATGGTGGATATAAATGTATCTGCTGGACCGGATGGACTGGACAGAACTGTAAGCAAGGTCAGATTATGTTTATGCTTTTGCCTCCAGTATACGCACACTGGTTATACAGCTCTTTTATTTCTTTGTCAGTACGTAGGTGATTTTCTAATGATATTGTGATGTTGAGTTAAAAGCTAGAACTTCGTTGAAAAGATGTTTAATTGTCCATCCAAGGTTGCAACAATACCGATGCTCTGCCTAAAGCATTTTTGGTATCAAACAGACATAGATGAGTGTACCAGAAAGCCATGTCAACATGGATACAGTCTTAACCAAAATGGCGGTTTCAAATGTATCTGTGCATAAGGGGGGATAGGTCGACAATGTCGTCAAGATGAGTTCTTTGGAAATATTCAGTAATTATGAAATGTTTTTCAACAACCGATGGGAGAAAAGTACTATTTCTTTCGATTCGTCCTCGTTAAAGGGAAGCTCGACCCAGTGAGTGCGAGTGAGTAAAGACACTCAATCGACATCCAGTTCTTGACAGAGACAAACTTTACTGGAACGTTGGGAAATCCTCTAGCAGTTTGGAGCATTGCGATATTTTTGGCAAATCTATTGTTACATATCGCTCAGATGTTGAAGAGTATATCAGGTACCCTCGTCAATATGGGACCTGTGTGAACTAAGTTAGGTGATTCATCTGTAAGTGCTCTCTTGGATGCTGCTGCAATTATAGTTCTGTTCAATGGAAACTTCCCCAGTCTAACGTGAAATGGTAACAGTAAGTTGTAATGAATTTAATAGATTTCTGTCTACATTTCATTGAAACGACCTCTAGGTTTGATGGCCCAGATACGTTGTTTAGCCAGGAAGCTCTCTTTGCCACCCCAAATTGGACAGATTTTACTGAGTAATAGAAATCGGTGTATGAGTATTTATAATCTATTAAGACATGCAGATAAAACAATTTGCACTTGTCTTTACTATAGGTATCTGCTTCCCATCTAAATATATAGTGTTAGATCCCGTTTGAGGTTTATTTACATTCAGTACTGTTCCAAATGTTCTGCGTCTATTCACAATTTGTCCACAGTTGCAAAAGAAAAGGGATCAACATTCCTCATAAGACATACATAGATGAGTATAGAATTCTCTTGAGGAAACAAAGATGCCTTTAATCGCTCAGATATTTAACACCAATGCTGGTAACAGCTGAAACTGAAACTACGGGACATGGTCTCTTCCAATTACCAAACATACATGAATGTAAGTAAATATTACGTCCCAGACGTTAGATGAGTGTTTCGCTTTTTTCCATAAAAACAGGCATCAATGAGTGTATCAGGAACCCATGTCATCATGGACTCTGTGTAAACAAAGATGGCGGATACAAGTGTACCTGCTCACCTGGATGGACCGGACAGAACTGTCAGCATGGTGGGTTCATTTTTCTTTACGTCAACGGTTTCTCTGTTGAAGTCACATTTTCCTTACCTGTCTATTACACAGTTGTCCTTAGAATGTCCTGAACCGCTGTCATGATTGACACTTCATCAATGGGATAGTGATAAAGTTGCTATTTAAGAACATGGTCTTGCTTTCTTCATATTATTACCATAGATGTGTACAAATATTACCAGACGTAGACGAGTGTTTCTTTTTTATCGCACATACAGACATTAATGAGTGTATTAAAAAACCATGTCAACATGGACGCTGTGTGAACAAACATGGCGGCTACAAATGTGCCTGCTCACCTGGATGGACCGGGAAAAACTGTCAGTTAGGTGAGTTCCTTTTATGTTTCACGTAAATGGTCTCCTTTGAACTCGGATTCTGTTTTCCTGTCTATGACACATTTCCCTTAAATGTCCGAAACTGTTTCCATGATTGACACTAAATTGGGTTAGTTATAGCATTGACACATGTACAAAAGACCTTAAAACATCAAAATTTGTATTATCGAGATTTTGATTGTCTGCATATAGACGCCATACCTGATTTGACCAACGTACTGTTACCTATCTCCTAGATATTGACGAATGCACAAGGAACCCCTGCCAACATGGAACCTGTCTGAACAAAGATGGAGGATACACCTGTACATGCGATCCTGGATGGACCGGATCAGACTGCCAACAGGGTAACTTTTTTTAGATCACCAAAAGTGGTGATATTTTGCTAGCATCTAAACTTCGGTACAGACTAACTTGATGTGTTTAAACTTGGCAAAATATAGAATAATCACATTATTATGAATATATTGTAGGATTACAAGGAAACTTTTGTAAGCTATGTGGGACGTGTGTGAGCAAAGTTAGGGGAGTAGTAAGTCGTCTTGTTCAATGGAAAACTTCATCAGGTGAAATTGTAACAGTTAGTGCATGATAAAGTGAATTTAGTAGATTTCTGTTGATACTTTGAGACTGCCGCTAGCTAGTTTTGCTCGCACAGACATGTTGTGTCGACTGGAAGCTCTATTTGCCACCCGAATCTACAAAGAAATTGATCAAATTGTTTCTCGTAGTAGAGATCGGTGTCTCCTAGCTGTCGGCTTTTGTACTGTGTGTACGCAATGCGTTACACTAAAAAGTCAGTACGCAACTAATACGCAATGACTCGTACGCATATGTGCGACCGGGGCCTTAGATACCGCTTGAGTTGTATTTACATTCAGTTCTAGATGTTCTGCTTCTATTCACAATTTGTCAACAAAAGAAAAGGGATCACGTTCCTCTCTTCAGTAGACTTGAGGCACAAATTGACTTAGGACTAGAAGTAGACAGTGAGCTTCATTTTTTGACATTTCTTTCCATCATCATAAGGCCTAGATGAGTGTAGGATTCCCCTGAATGAACACAGATGCCTTCAATCACAAAATATTTTATAACAAAATATTTTATAAACTGCCGACAGGGTAACTTTTTTTAGATTTACCAAAAGTGGTGATATTTTGCCAGCATCTAAATTTTGGTACAGACTAGTTTGATTTGTGCTTAAACTCACTTAAAGCCACTACTAGCTATGTTAGTAGTCAATAAGGGGTGATCGAAATTCTAGATAACATTGGTAAAGTATAGAATCATCACATACTTTAAAAATATTGTGGGATTACAAGGTAACTTTTGTAAGCTATGTTGTCAGACAATTTTATTTGCGCTTAGTCTTTTGTCAAAATTCGAAAAATATGGTTTAGGACAAGTCATACAGTTTTGTTTTACTTTAAATTTTATTGCATTCGTCTTTTTTTCCTGTTGGGTTGCTTGCATGTCAGTCAACAATTTAACTCAAGAAAACCTGTCTGGGTTGCTTTTCCTTTTTTCGTATGGGAAAAGGCCTTGATAAGGTCTTGAACAGACTAGCCTCGGATACACCTTGCAAATCACCATCGTACTGTAACCAAAGTAATTAAACTACAAAAGGGGTTTAATTCGGAAACATTCAGCATGCTTATACTAGCAAAGGGATGGTTTCTATTCGGTTTCTAGCTTGTCGTGTTCCTAGTGGGTAATAGATATTTTTATCATTTCTCTGCCTGCTACAGGTAATCCTCTTCATACGGAGAGTGGTGGAATCTACTACAAAGTAATTGACCAACCCAAGAACTACGATCAGGCCATGGATGCCTGTTCAGCATATGGTGGTCATCTTGCTGATGTTAAAACAAAGGCGGTGCAAGACTTCATTGTTGACAAGATTCACGAAGTCGATCGGGAAGCTTGCGACGATTACTGGATCGGACTCAAAGACGCATCAGTAAGTACAGTACCACCTATCTATGTATTTTTTATTCTATTTTGTCATTTTACTTGTCATTGCGTGCCATATGAGACCGCAAAAGCAACAGATTAAAACCATTATTCCACCTTTTATAGATATTCCAACAACTGCCCCTCCCCATCTTGATAAACTATGGAGCTGACCAGTCGAAAATTTGGGGAAGACCAAACTTTGTTTTGGTGCTGGATTTTGCAGTTTAAATTTGTTCCATAACTGTAAGATGACATTCCCCATGTCAGTGATGTAAAAATGTCACTGAATCAGATGTACTTACGTGGTTTTCATGGGAAATACGACTGTGATTAAAGCTTAACATGACGCCTTGCTCGCTGCACGAGTTTGGGTTTTTGGCTATGGTAAGAGGTTGAGAAGTCAGTGGCAGCAGCTTTTCGCGTCTTCAAGAATATAGGTTATCTGGTAGAACATAAATGAGGAATACTGAAGTGGCGTATTTTTACAATGTTATTGTGGGTTGTCGTTGTAAAAATTCAAAATTCAAAATGTGAGCATATCGGAGGAAGTAGGCAATTGTTTTTGGTATCTTTTCAGCTGAGTGAGATATTACACCCTCGTTGGGATTCCAGTATCTTTTCAGCTGAGTGAGATATCTTGAACAAATCTGAGCGAAAGCTTTTAAAATGTATTAGTGGCTAAATTGCTGAGATTTAGAAGTCTAACATTTTAATGCCTCCTGGTGTACAGGGTAAAGGAAAGTGGAGATGGTCGGATGGAACTCCGGTTGCCAGCTGTCACTTCAGTAACTGGGCACCAAAAGAGCCGAACAATCCCGGCCTTCAGCAGTGCGGCCAACTCTGGCGTAAGGAAGATTTCATGTGGGATGACGACTTCTGTCTTAAGCAGAATTGCTTCGTCTGCCAAAAAGGTACTTTTAATCACATGCAGGTTATTATAGATTCCTTGTGAACTATATGCGGACAATTGTCCATTATGCATCAAGATGTATCAAGCTAAGTAGCTATTCTTGCTATTTGCACCCTTCCAGGTTCTGGTACCGGTGAAGAGAATGCCTGTGGAGGATTCAGAGGTAATATCACTTTCTCCTAAAGTTACCTTACCTTACTGATATACGACACGTTTCAACGCATTGTTTGGCATTTTGGTATGGGGTAGATTGTTCTGATCGTAACATGTGGTATAATGGGATAGCAACAGTCCAAGCCACGGTGGCATTAAAATATAGAATATAAACCTAATCAACAAGTTTTGCTCTCACCTTTAGCTATATTCTAAAGCGTATACCAAGGAAATAACGTTTAATCCTTGGTTTGTGGTATACATCCGCCCTTGGAGGCCACCGAACTCCGACTCTTCCTTCGTCTAACAAGAAAGAGCCGGGGTTCTGTGGCCTGCATGTGAGGATAGTGGTATCGTATGCGATCAATAGACCATAAAACGTCATCGACTTAATGTGTCCATGATACCCTGCGAATATCGATGGGCTACACGAGAGCTAGGTGTTGCAGCGATCGCATTAAACGTGGTCTATGCAAACAAGTTTCAATGTTAGATGAAAATGGCGGGTACATGTAGCTGTTTGCTCACCCGGATCGACAAGACAGAACTGTCAGCTAGGTGTGAGTTATTATCTCTTGCAGCTAACGTCAGAGTTGCTTATTTGATCGTCACTACCGTAAGAGGTTGTAAATGTCTTCCTTTTGTTTCTGTCTTTTCTTTCTACTTATGTGTACACACTGCCATCATTCCAGCCTAATAGTTATTTGGGTAATAAACTACAAACTTGTTTGGGAAAAGAACTCAAATCTGCATTCGACTTGCTTAAGCGTTTGTCCAAATATAAAACACCAGCGTTTTATTTTTTTTCCTCACACAGGCATAAATGGATGTACCAGAAACTCATGTAAACATGGGCGCTGTAAATACAGATACGGCGGATATAAATGTATCTGCTCACCCGGGTGGACTGGACAGAACTGTAATCAAGGTGACTTTCTTGAGTTTTATGTTGTTACTGTGACTTATGATTTAAAGTCTATGAATCATCTTTTTACGTATGCGAAACGTATGCTCTTATCCTAAAGGTACATAATAGTGTTCTCACGTATGTCTGACTGTAAAGAATAGTTGAGAAAAAGTTCAAACTGTTCCGCATCTAGGCGGTACAGCTGAACTCACCAATTATGCAGACATACATGACATACATGGGTGTACCCAAAACCCCTGTCAACATGGAAGCTGTGTGAACAAACATGGCGGATACACATGCATCTGCTCACCCGGATGGTGAGCTGTCCGTCATTAATCAACTATTGATGTCTTTTAATATCGTCCCAAAAGTAAGTACCGTATTTGATTTCGTGCATGGTCTACGAAAAGGTTGATTGCTCATCATCTATCTACAATACCTGAAGTGACAAATCTGATGATTTCTATTTATACTCACTCAGACATAAATGAGTGTATCATGAATCAACCTACATGTCAACATGGCCGATGTGTGAACAAATATGGTGGATACAGATGTACCTGCTCATCCGGATGGACTGGACAGAACTGTCAACAAGGTGAGCTTAAAATAATCCTGTGTGATGACCTTCAACAAAAATTATATATTAACGTCATCTGATCTCATTCTAAAACTAAGTAACATTCAAATTTTATTTTCTTGCATTTATACTTATAACACGTTCAAGGAAAGTTTAATTGCTCAGCATCTACTGACTATCATGAGCTAACAAAGCTGATGGTTTCTTTTTTATTCTCACTCAGACATAAATGAGTGTATCATGAATCAACATTCATGTCAACACGGACGCTGCGTGAACCAAGATGGCGGATACAACTGCACATGCTCACCCGGATGGACTGGACAGAACTGTGACCGTGGTGAGCTTAACTTTGTGTACCGACCGTTATCTATCAAATATTGAGGTCAAGTTTTCCTTACTTTATCATAGCTGCTGAAATATATTATTATGTTTATTCTCATCCAGACATAAATGAGTGTATGACAAATCCATGTCAACATGGACGCTGTGAGAACAAAGATGGCGGATACAACTGCACCTGCTCACCTGGATGGGCTGGAAAGAACTGTAAGCTTGGTGAGTCCATTTAATGATGATTATAATTCCGGATATGTCGAAAATGTCCCAACACGGAACAGTCCAACGCAGAAAAAGTATCCCTATGCTCTGTTTGTGTAAGGACATGCCGCCTTCCTCTTTTTGTTCTTATCTCGTCTTAACAGCTTCTCAGACTTTGCTGGCTTGACATTGAATGAAGTGCTACTAACAAAGACAATGCAACGAATATCAAGATACTCAAAGGTTGTCAACAGTTTAACCATATTCAACGTGTAATCACCTTTGTCAACATCAAGGCTGTAAGAATGTGCCCGGTGAACCTTTAGACCATTTGGGAATGAATTAAATGTGTACCCTTAAATGCAATAAGCAAACTTGACAACTGTTTCTACTAATTAATTTTTTTTTGTTACTACTCAGACATAAACGAGTGCGCCAGAAAGCCATGTAAATTTGGACGCTGCGTGAACAAAGATGGCGGATACAAATGTACCTGTTCACTCGGATGGACTGGACAGAACTGTGACCATGGTGAGCTACATTCTGTGTAGTCATCACTATGTATATGTCTGTGTCTTTCACAGTCTAAATAGTTTTCTCTTAGATATTTTCTCATCGAAATATTTCTTCATTTCTTGTCAACTTGACTAACAATTGGTTTAAAATTGACCTTTAATACCAGTATCACGATTCTATATTCTCGTGGATAGTTATTTCTACCTCCATGATTGATCACGAGATGTATTGTTTTTACCCTGTCTGTTTGTCTGTCTGTGTTTCCTCGAGTATATCTCCAGAACCCTTTGATGAATTGTTATGATATTTGGTGTGTGGATTGCTACTGACGTCGCAAAGTAGACGTTTGATTTTGGTCTCCCTAGCACCTTTTTTGGGTACTGCACTTAAACTTCCTGTGTTGATATCTCCTGTTCTTAACATGCTTTCGTGTTTTTTGAGTGGGTGGTAGCTCTTGGAACAGAAAATAGGCGGCGTTGGTTTGTCCCCCCCTAGCAGCCTTAATGGAACTGCAGGGGGCGTTTTAGCTACAGACTTGGAACCATTATATCTTGAGAAGTAATAGATATATCTTTGATTTTTTGTTTGTGGCTAACTATGGCAGTAACTAATATGGCTATATGCAAATTTGTCAAATCAGTACTTTATTTGCTTAGATAATGAGGTAGCCTTGTTAACCCAGTGTGTTCTGTAGTAAGACCTTTAAACACATGGGTTGTGTAATCTGGAGAGGCTTATGCAAATTTAGACCTAATTTGCATGTATAATGAGGAAATACCAAACAAACGGGGGAGACAACTGGTAGAGGTGAGCAATCACCTGTTTTGTCTCCCTCTCCGTTCTTGTAATGGTGAAGTCGAATAGAGAAATAAAGAAATAAAGGAATGGAAGTAATGAATATATTTCCATGATTTTTGGTTTTTAGGCAACTATGACCGTGACCATTGTGCTTATATGCAAATTGTGCATATCATTGCTATATTTGCACACTTAATGAGACAACCTTATCAATTCAGTGTGTTCTATAGTAAGACTTTCATTATGAGATGTAAATTATGCAAATGTGAAACTAATTTGCATAATTTATGATGATAAGCACACACCAAACAATCAATATGGAATTCTATCTTTAGTTATTGAAATTACCTTATCTCAGGATGGTCTGTTTTCTTCGAACACTTGTTTTCGACAAAGTTTCCTTCCATGTTGCACAGACATAAATGAGTGTACTAGAAGACCATGTCAACATGGACGCTGCCAGAACATTTTTAACGGATACAAATGCCACTGCTCACCCGGATGGACCGGACAGAACTGTCAGCAAAGTAAGCATTTTAGTATTGTCACATTTAAATCACAAGAATATATTGTTTCTTATAATATCTGTGAATACCCTCCTTTTCAATATACAAAGTGTAAATTACTGTCACCGATGGAGTATGTTGAGAATCAGTTGCATTTTATGAATAGACATAGTCTACATGTGGCCTGGAGTCCAGCTATAGTCGCCCCCCAACGTTCGGAAGCGGATCGTTGGGCAGCAGCGAGTATAGCACAACACAGCTGGAATCCAGGCTACTCTAGATGATCATGAAGAAAATCTAGATGATCATGAAGAAATCAAATGCGTATACAAGTACACCATATCAAAACTGTAGACTACGCCCTTCTAGTGGGGCAGATAACTGAAATTATCTTTCAAGATGTGATACAAGCACCAAATTTGGTATAGATACTCATTAGACTTTGCTCTTTTGAAAATATACGCGGGCCACTTGATTTGACTTTTGG
>LZCU01059347.1:6971-23193 GCA_001663935.1 Asymmetron lucayanum | reverse complement strand
ACGAAGTTACCGCCAAATAATTGACGAAATTATCATAAGCATTCTCATTGTGGAAAATTGATTTGAGCGTCGCTGTCACAGAAGTGGGTAGCTCCATAGAACGCGACATTTTTGATTACCCAGCAAATCTGTGAAGCCGATAGCCTACTTACTGTCCCCTGACTAGAGGCTTATGAAAGAAGAAAGGTTCCCTGGATGCCCAGTGTATGAAAAAGCGCGGGAAGAGTACGGAATAAAATTTCCCTCAGGTAAAGCGGCCACCCCCGCCGGCGTGTTGTACCCGTCCCATTGTACACACGGGGTCTATTTACTGATCATTTCGCCTTGTAACCCTTTGTTTCGAAGAGCCTCCGTGTGTCGTAGAGAGAGCTTCTGAGTGTGAGACTAAGCGATTTTCGTGTCATATGCGCTTCGGCGTGGTCAGACCTCGTGTCGTTCAGGAAAGTCTCCAGAAAAAAGCAGTTCGGGCCGCGGGGGCGCTGCAGAGCGCTCGGTAGTTTGCATTTTGCTGGAAACCCCAAAGTTCATGACAGATCATCAGTCATTCAGTACTATGACAACCGCGCTTTGATTGACAGCTTGAGTGGCAAAAAGCCACGAGACACGACAGTTTTGTTACAGGCGCTTGTTGACGGGCCGACATTCATTTCCTTCTGTTGCCTGACATTCTTGTGTAAGCTTAGAAAGTCCCCGGTACGTTCAAACTGACAGAGCGAGTAACAAGCCAGTTGAAATCAAAGGCGCGAAGCAGGGACGGCTCTCGGGCTAAGTTTACACGTCAGAGGGGATCTGCAGCGGTCAGATGGCGCAAAGGGTAGGTGCAGTTTCATGCTAGCGAGTTCTGAAGTTTGGAAATTCAGCGAGAGTGTGGATGGATGGCGGGGCGATGTGTTTGTGTGTGCCCCGGAAGGGTTCAGAGTGCAACCGTTCTGCCATGTGAGACAGTATTGTGTGCGTTGCTTACATGTGTCCCCGTGTGTCTTGCTACAGTATGACGCGGCCATTCCACACTACCCCGGGGCCATGGAAGCGGCAGCCGTCGCCACGTCTATGTACGGCAACCCCCACGCCCATCGCATGGACCCCGGTCCGCTACAGATGAACCACGGCCACGGCATGCACCAATTTCCAACGTCGCACCCCGCGCACTCCGTCATGACAGGGGTAATGTCCAGTCCTCAGGATGACCAACATAAACGAGACAAGGACGCCATCTACGGGTGAGTTTGCCCTGAGTTTTGCGAGCCCAGCCCGACCGGATTGCCCTCCCCGTAGCGCACATGTGTTCACGCGGGAATCAGGAAGTAGAACTCCGCTGCACGGTGGCGCCTCGTCCCGCAGACGGACTGACCCCGAACGGTCCCCACCTGGTGGCCCGCCAATGCAAGCTGACAGGAACCTAATGGACATGTCGTAGTACATTTTATGGCATCGTCTGCAGCGATAGTTCTATATAATTTGCTATATATTTCATCATTGATGCCCGTTTGTAAACGAATTGCAACAGACGATCAATCTCGTATGAAATATACATGCTGCCAATTTTTATGTCCATTTCAAAATGGCCGCCCTGGATGGGACTGTATACAGTTTCACTCTAATTTGAGGATGTCTTGGTGTCCCATACAGGCACCCACTCTTCCCACTTCTTGCGTTGGTCTTCGAGAAGTGCGAACTGGCCACATGCACCCCACGAGAGCCGGGAGTAGCAGGCGGGGACGTCTGCTCGTCCGAATCGTTCAACGAAGACATCGCAGTGTTCGCCAAGCAGGTACTCAATGTAAAAACAACCAACTTATTTTCATCCCTTTCTCCTTTTTGCCTTGTGAAGTTTTGGTCCCATTGTGCATTTCTATCGTCTACATTTCACACGATTGCGTAGTTTATTGTAACTCGGATTATTGTCTGTTGTTTTTGGTCGTAATGATTGTCCTCATGAATGTGAAGTAATTTGTATTTGCAAGCTGGCGGATCTAGTGCGATAACTCGCCCCTAAACACGATCATATGCCGCTGTAAGCGCAGGTATCAAAGGGCGCATTACTGCCTATTATTCCTTGAGAAAAAGACGCAGATTTCAGAGCCGATACTTGCTTATCATACCAATTAGGCAGCCTATGAATAGTTCGGCTTTTGGAAGCTTTGCACATAGTTTTCCAGTCAAGATTCCATGTGGACGTTTGGCTATACAAGCGTTACGGCATGCCGTCCACAGCAGCGCTATACCCGCCATGCTTGTGAATGTTGGAAAACTTTGCCATTGTTTGGTAGTCGGATATCATTACATCTATTCCCTTTCATTCACTTTGTAATTTTAGTCTAAATCGTGCTGAGATATCCGACTAGCGATAAAACACAGCGGTGACTTCTGAGGCGTCTGATTACCATTTCTCTTTGCTATGCAGGCGAGAGCAGAAAAACCCTTTTTCTCAGCAAACCCCGAACTGGACGGATTGGTACGTAGACCTTCAGATATTCATTATGATCAGCTGGATGCCTTATTGTCACCTACTGTTGAAGAACCGTCCGCATGTGTATTGTTATGATGCTGTCAAGTGGTGCGATGTTTCCCATCGCACGTAGAAATCGAGCCTTTCTATCGATTTTATTGAAAAAGAACGGAGATTTACCGTTTGCTACAAGCAGTTACGTTTTCATTTGTGAAATAGACACAGCGTTGTCGGTTACAATATATCAGTTTCTGCACTTCTTGTCAGTTTCGTACACTGTCAATTTCTCAAGCAAGGTGTATTGTTGTAGCTCGTGCTGAATTCTGCATGCTTTCCAACAGTGTGAGAGCTTCATACATATTGCAATATTTGAACCTGGTCGGTCCGGTAAGCCCCTAGAAACCTAGCACAGTTGATTTGATTTTCTAACCCAGTAAGCATTCGCACAACTTCGTATTGCGTGTGTTAAACGCTGCGATTGAGTACATGCATGTATGTCAAATATCATGTAGTGGCTAATGTAATTCATGCCTGGGTGTCTTCAGTTCGGAAAGTTCATGCCCTCTCTGTTGTAAATATACCCCACTCCGTGGCAAGTCACAGGGCCAGCGGTTCTTAACATTAACAAGGTATTACCAGATGTTTATGTTGACAATAAATGGAATTATTTTCTGACTTTTTTCGTCTCCATGTCGTCCCTTCTTTGCAGATGATTCAAGCCATCCAAGTCCTGCGATTCCACTTGCTAGAGCTAGAAAAGGTTTGTCATCAATGTTTTTATTTCTGGGACTGTTTTTGGAACACATGGCATGAATGACTGTACGAAATGGTTACAAAACTGGGAACTGTTGGTGTTCAAAATATTTGAATCGGTTTGATTGAAAAGTTGTGCCAGCTGAGAGGTTTAGTATCCCGGGTAGTGGCATTTCATTCAGGCTTGCCTAGAGCCAGGCCACAAACCATCATGTCCTTGGCAGCTAGACATAGCTTCATAAAACTGCCCACTAAAAATATGAAACATGGATGGAGAAAATATTTAGGACTTGGTTGATGGAGATTTGTGTTGATAGGCGTCTTACTAGCCTCTATGGGAGGATTTAAGTGAGCGGGGCCCTATAGACAGGGTAGAGCATCCCCTAGACACAAATTTATATTTGGGGAGATATATAGTGGTCATTAGAGGATATCAGAGAAAAACTGACAGAGGGTCGTTTACGTAGGTACACTCTGGCCACTGGGGGGTGTGGGTCCAGTTGTTTGTGAAATAGCTTGTGTTGTTGGGCCAAATACTTAATCTGTTTAGATGGCACATTAGCCTTAAAAGGGCACTCAGTGGGTTGGAAGTAGGCAGTCCTTTTTCCCCTGCTTGCCCTATTTGTTTAGGGGCAGGGATAATTCCCCCAGTAGGGACTAGGACCAGATTTATGGACCCAGCAGTTTTTATTATGCTCAGGGACATTTGCATGTCTGCTTGTGTTTGGGGCCGTTTTGGCTCAAGGCCTATGGCCATCCCAACTTTATGTGCATTATGCCAAATTATTTATTGTGCTGACTTTATGTAGTGGGCTTGATCAGTGGATAGTGTGCTTCCACAACAGGAATCAATCATGATATGGCAGGAGCCACTATGGCTTTAGAGTTATGGACATGAATCGACCTCCCGCCTCAGTATTTCAGCGTAGGCTAAGGAGGGAATGTCAAATGGATGTACGTGTGTATATGACCTGGGATTTTGTTTGATTGCTGTGTAACGTGGGGCACACAAAACTGTAAGGCACGGCATCAAATAAATGGCTGTGTACCTTGGCCCCTAAACCGCCATGTTGTCTCAACTTGAAGACAGGTAAATTGCCCCTTGTTGCAAATTGCCGTTCTTGTTTTGGGAGGGTTAGCCGAGGTTGTTAGGATGTGTCTGTCCTCGGCCCGTAGGCGGGCATGTTGTCAGCCACTAGAATAAACCTTGTGTCTTCTCCCCCCTCTTGTTTCAGGTTCACGAACTCTGTGACAATTTCTGCCACCGCTACATTAGTTGCCTAAAAGGGAAAATGCCCATAGACCTCGTGATAGATGAAAGGGATGGTGCTCCGGCAGGGCCGACCAAAAGCGGGTCTACGTCGAGTGACGGTCAACAAGAGTCAAGTGTTACACACGACCAGGTAAGTTTGCACTGATTTTTATCTACCAAGCTTGGTATCTGTGTTTGTGGCATCAAACTTCATTGATTCTATTGAACTGGCTATGGTGTCTGTGAAGGTTGTGTAATTTTTTTGTTGCTTGTTTAATGTTGAATCATAGAGTATTAGGAGAGTACACAATGCACAGGGTCAGGTGGCAGCTTGTTTTGGGTAGTGGTCCAAGTATGTTCCAACACTTCCCGAACACATTGTCAGGGTTTAGCTTACGCTACCATGGCGGGACCTTCGTAACAGATTGGCAGCGGAGAGGTGCAGCTTTTCTGTCGCCCTGTTCCGGTGTGGCTTTCACACCAAATTGCCATTTTATTTGAAAATCATGGTTAATTGCTGCAGCCATTGTTCTGTGGGGACGGTCCTCTCAGCTATCTCTGTGAGGCTTTGTTTGGGTGCTGGCTTCATTCAGCGCCAGGAATGAGTGGCACACAGTAGAAGGACTCCTTTTGTAAAACGGCTGCTTTTCAATTTAATGGCCTGTCTCCTTTACAGGCTAGTCCTAGTCTATTAGGCCGAGATTTGTCCTGTCTTTGTCTTACACGTGAAAAGCCAGGGACACCAGCCCTTCTGCTTGACTTGTCAGGACCAAACGATGCCTTAATGAAAAATCCAGTTTTGTCCCCTCTGGTAAAAAAAACACATTCTAAAGACTTTTTGTATGCGATGTCCAAAGCTACGGGGTGCCCCCTGGAGCCCTATTTCAACCACCACAAAATAATAGTGCATTTGAACTTGTCTCCCTGAGTAAACGTGCCACCAGCTTGGTACTTACTATGTTCCTGTTGTGGTGCGGATGTCACTTTGGTCCCCTTGCCCCAACATGGGATGTCGACCCGTAGCCAGATGAACCTTGAGATATACAAAGTGCATGCAAACAGACGTCTGTTGTTGTGTGCGAGCGGCCAGAAGCGATTGAAAAGACCTGACACAATGAGTGTGCAGGGGCTGAAAGTAAAAAAAAGAGTCTCCCCCTGCAGCAGGGAAATGAAGTGGAAATGCAGGCAACGCTTGTGTTGTGTTGCTAGCTAGTTTGTGCAGGGCCCCAAGCTGGATCATTTAAAGTTGGCTGGGGCAGTGGTGCTCAGGATTAATCAAGTCTGGGCAGGCTGTTCCCAGTCTGTTTCCAGGCCGGGCAGATGGCAAGTAGTATCTGCTTGTGAACTGTCATGTCGCTTCTGTCGCCTCTGCCCGCTCCTTGACACCCTGTAAACAGCCTAAGTTTGGTCGGGAGCGCTGAACCCCACTTGCCGGCCACGTTTTTACCACTCTTCCCCCCAGGTGTTACCTCGGAGGCTGTCAGAGAAAATTTATTTGTGAGCACACACCGGCTTTTATTCTCTCCCACAAGTTTAATAACCAAATTTACCTGTCAGCCTGTGTGACAATGACTGTTAGGGCCTGGCGAGGTCGTTAGGCAGTTTGAATGGGCGACCCGAGTCCTTTTGTACATAATTCCACATTACATCATGGCCCTCCATTAATCTACTGCGATCAGTAAACACTGCAGTTTCTCTGAGTGACTTCTTTCCCCACTCAGCCAATTTTGTAGTTTGTTACTTGGGGTTCAGTTTCAATGTGACATGATAAGCGTCGGCTATTGTGTGTAGGGAAGCACATGGCCGACTCTTTCAACCGATCCCCCACCACTGACTGATACGGACAAAACCTTACAACTACTTGAGAAGCTGTAGCACGTTGTTTTGCACACCAGTCAGAATCCAGCCGTTCCCTGTGCTTGTGGACTGGTCCTCCTATAATCTGTGGAAATGGGGGCATGAAGCATCCAGCCAGAATTGGCTAGTTCATTTCAAAGTGGGAAATCACGAGTGGGGCACCTAGGCACTAAATGGCATGGAAAGGTCCCCATTATATTCTGGCCTCACCCATTATCCCCGTTTGATGGTAGGCCACGGCAGTGGAGGGCCATTTTCATATCTGTTTTTCCCCCATTTTCCGAAGTGAGAAGGAAAAAAGTAGGCAGTCCAATTTTCCATTTGAGTCCTGCTATTGAGAGTGTATTCTTTCCAGCAGTAATTGCAATATCATTATCGCACATAATGGCCCCGGCAAGGTCCTTTGTTTGGGGTGCGAGGTGTGTCCATACCAGGGAGCACCTTCTCGGAGGATGGCGATTAACCGTTGAGACCTTAGGCAGGGTCTAACTTTAATTCACATGAATGATTGTCTCCCATTTGGTAAAGGGGTCTGTGCCTCCCAGAAATATACCCAGAAATTAAGGCTGTATTGATTCTTGCAACTCCAAGTCAATAACAAAATGCTTGCCAAATTGGCTTAACTTGCATCAATTCAATTACCTGCCGCATGGAAAAGTCTGCTGTTGAGAAAATAATTACTTTTGCGAGGTCCTGAGCCCTCTGTTCCTGATCTGTGGCAATCTGCTCCTGAGATTTTTAGTTCTGGGTAGTTGAAAGGGGCATGTCCAGTTTGGTGTGCAAGGCGTGACTGCCCAGGTTAGGCAAAATGTCACTGAGATTGGTCCATGCCATCTGACTTTTTGTGTGTGAATGAGTGTGTATTTATCTTCCATCACATGTACTTACCCTGGGCAAATTTGGCGAGGGACCTCCCTTGTTCAATCATTTGTGGTGGATTGTTTTGTCAGAGCGAAGGGCTGACAAAATTGTGTGTGTAAAGGTGCTTGATGTGGCGGTGACGGGCCGTTGATGTGCACCTGACAGAAACGTCAGGGGTGCCCACCCTCTACACACTTCACACATAAAAGGCAAACCGCGTCAGCCTCTGTAGTCACTCCTGCTAGTGTACGCACGGGAGCTGACGGCTTTCTCACTGATCATCCTCCCTCGGAGAACAATTTTCTCAGCCCTGGACCGATCTGGAAACATCGATACCCTCTGCCCTGATTACTGGAAAATGGTAGCTGCCTTTATTTTGTCTGTGTTCTCCTTGTTTTGGGTAATCTGATTATTCATATTTTCCTTGATTTAATTTTCCTTAGCCCTATAGGGTTTCACCGTTTATTTCCTAATTTCATCTTCATAATCTTCTTTTGCTGTTGTTAGGTCCCAGTGAATGAGCTTTGATGTAGTGTGCTTTGGTTTTGCTTGTGATTAAGCTGGAACAGTGTGTTACATGTAACAGGCTGCCAACGCCTCCCTGTGCCGGTTGTAGAAATGTTGACATGTGCTGTTAGGAACAGCGGTTGTTTGTATGGACTGTTGAAAAGCTCACTCCTGACATGAGGAGAGTTTCCTAGGCGGTCAGACCCATGCTGTTTTGAGTATTTCTCCTTGAGTCCCTGGCATCTAGTGCTGGAGGCAGACCCTAAGTGAGATGAAACAGTACAGTTTGTCAATACCTGCCGCAAGTAGTAGCCATTCACATGTTTCCCTGTATGGGCCCATTCATACTTAGATTATCAACATGTGGACGAAACTCGCCCCATTTCTTGACTGCTCGGTTTGACTTCTGGTTTGTTTTCTGTGTTTTCCAGTCGCACCAACAGCCGGGTTCGTACGGTGGGGCCGACGACACACAGTCCACAAACTCGGGCGGAACGCCGGGGCCACTGGGAACACAGCCGTCACAGAGTGGCGACAACAACAGTGAAACAGGTACCCGATTCTAGGCTGCGCTGCACGCAAATAGGAGCGGCACAGACCACACCTCCTTACCGTCTCTTCGTTTGCTCAGAGTAGGACTTTTCCCTCTTCTAGCTGATAGGAATCTACTTGAAAGTTTTACCCTTTCCAAAATAGTCCTTGTGGCCTGCATCAGTTAAGATTGTGTCTACAAAGTGTAGGTAAGTACGACCATTGCTGTATTTATTGAGCCAATTAGGTGATGCACGATCTAAAAAAAAGTTGAGTTGATCAATTGAGTGAAAGTAATCAGCAAAAATTATATGACCTGTTTGAGAGTGCTAAAGTTAGGTCCTGTGGGTGGCAGTACATGTCCAAAAAGTCTGCTAATCATGGCATGGAAACACTAGAGTTCAAAAGGTGAAATTTTTTCGGGCGTGCTTGTTGAAAAATCGACAACTCCATGTCGGTGACGCAAGGCTGTTCAATGTGAAGAGGGTCACCGCAACAAGGGTTCGGCTACAGAACATGTGCTCCACGGAGCTTCGTGCCATTTGGAAAAACGAGGAGTTTGCACATACACTTCAGTGTACTCTAGCCACAGGGCAGTGTCCAAACTTAACAGGGCTGAACAGGCTTCAAAATGTGGTTTGACATTTGTTACAAAAAGTGTGATTAGCATTTTCTGCAAAAGTGGATGAAAGAAAGTGTACTACTTTTTGTGTTTCCGTTGATTTTGAACACTGCACTGTGAATGTAAATAACTACCACCCATAGCAAAATGAACCCCAAATTTTTACCTTCGTAAGATGCTGCACGACATAAATTCAAGCAGGCCTTTCTTATTAAAGCACAAATGGTTTGAAAATGTTTCAATATTTATTCACTTGTAGGCTATGCTTCCAACTCTTTGCTGTTCGTAGTATTTAGTTAGTGTAAGATAAAAGTTCTTATAATTCCAAGTATTTAATGTACAGTTGAAGAAAATGTATCATAGCAATATATTTTTAATATTACTCTTATCTATAACCCAGTTGATCTGTTGAAATGTTCTCCTGTAAACTTGCCAAGAACAAGGCCAATAAACATGGTTTTTCATGGCCGTTACATTTGTAGCTCTCTGCAGGTTTTTACACTATTTCACACCATATTCCCTGGAACAGAACTCTGTGGAATGTGTGGCTAATGTGGCAGTACAGCCCATAACCCTGATGTGTATTACTGTCAGGGATAGACATTTATCTAATTTTACTACTGTTTATAAAATATGGAGTGAGTTGTGCAGGATTCCCTGTAAAAGGATGTGTGAACGTTTGTTGGGTGATAACTTAGTATGAAGCTGTAACCTCCTCTGTTAGATCACAGCTTGGTCGAAATTACATTGAGATTTATTAGTGTATACCTGACCGTGTAAAGTTGGCTGTGGAACCTTTTTTCTGGCCCTTAAGCCTAACAAGGCAGCATATTTGGTTACTATCCCAAACTCCAAACATTGATTTCATCAAAAGCTGCTATAGTACTAACTTGTCATTCCCTGTAGACAAGTTAGTTTGAAGAAAGTCCCGGCAAATAGCTGTATTCCTCCAATATTACTTATTAGACAGACCATGTTTGATCTAGGAGGTCGGAAACAAATTCCACGACACAGTTGCGCCGTTTATCGTCATGCTGGGAATATGGCGGCTGGCGGTTCGAAGCCCGTTGTCGAGATTCACAACCAAACACATTCGTCAACCAGGCAACATAATGAAAAACTGTGCTTTTCAGTATTACGTTGCACTGACCTTTGCCATCACAGCCCCGATTAATCTTTAAAATTTCGTCCAATTATGCAGATCGGTTTGGCAATGTAGAATCGGAGCTGTGTCCACACGTTCGACACCTCATTTTTCGTGTGTAATGTGGAAGGATATTAAATATCCATAGCCTGCAAGGTCGACAATCAAACTATCCGTACAGTCATTCCTCAAGCAAACTGTATTTATTAATCATTTACCAACGAAACAATCGTATCTGTAAAGAATGTGAGCCGCTCTGTTGGCCAACAGTACTGTTGTGGCCCAGTAAGCCAGGTCGTGTTTTCTAACTGTCTGAGCAAAGGTTGCTCCTTTGCAGGGAGAAGAAAGAAGGAGGGGAGAAATTCGCTAGCGTCAGGGGGCACAGCCAAAGGCTTGTCCAAATGGCCGGTCATTTATCATCCTAAGCTGGTTTGCGTAGGGGTCATTATACCAGGGGTTTGTGTGTAAAATTGGTTTTGTGGTCCCAGGGAGAAGCTGCACTGCATTTTAATGATGCGAATGGGGGAGAATGGGCGAAGGAAACCGCCCCGTCCGCCATGTTGGGGAACGGTTGGAGCGTGGGGAGAACGTGGGGAGAACGGGGACACGGCAACACAAGTAGTCGTCCGGCCTGTCTAGCCATCACTTGGTGTGGCAGCTAGACAGCAAGGTCTCGCGACAGCAGTTAACACTGTCACATCACAGGGCTGTCCCAATTTGACTTCCACTAATATATCTTCCCTGGGATTCCACTAGACAGAAATGACAGGAGCTTTAAAATATGAGGGGGCCATAAATTTGTCTATTTAGGGCAGCCATCTTTAGGCCTGGCGGTCAGGACAGGCAGTAGCCACTGAGATAAACCCTCTGTATTTGCTCTGCCCTCAGTGCCAGCCATTAGAACAAATTGTAGTATCAATCTTTAAGGCTGACCAGCCAGCAGTAAAAGTGCTGGGGGAGGGGTGAACTTTTGAACTGCCTGAAATCTCCTCCTCCAGGGGATAGTTAAGGGCCTGGCAAGAGATAGAGATGAGTGTTCTCCCTGTACAACATCCTGTGTCAAGCTTTAATCCTATCTTCACTTTCCTCTAAGCCAGCTTTATGCTTCCAGGTCCATTTGATGTTGGAAGCACATAGCAGTCTTTTCCCAAATGGCTGATTTTCGTCCCACCAAAAAGTTTTCCAATTTCTCTTTTTTTCTATAGATTGTTGCTTTTTTGTGTGAAAGATGTACAAATGTTTTGTTTTTGTATGTATTTTATGCATTCTCGTCCAGCTCCCAGGTTTTGGGAGACTTTGGTAATGGCAGGGTTGCGGCTGTGCTGACAGAACAGATTTTGATGTATGGGGCCATTTTCTAATTCCCCTGTGAAGCACTTTGCCCCCTCCCACCTTCCCCAGCCTTCTACCTCATACATTAGTGTATTTGCTCTTCAGTTAATTTATCCTAGTAGCCCAAGCCATCTTTACGGCTTTTCTTCGTTCTTCCAAATTAGATTTTTTTCAGGAGCTAATGCATCCATCCCACATGGTAGCATGCTATTGTTTAGCAGTATAGCATCCTATTCATCCTTCTCCCCAATTCATCTCCGTGCCTTCATTTTGAAGAGGTTTCCAGAATTCCCACAACGGCTCCAAAAAGGAACTCTCATTTGCAGCTGTTCGCACTCTAGGCACTTATCTTTTACAAAAATGAAACAGAAAAGATTCCCTGCATTGAAGAGAAATCCCCCAATCTTATCCTTCCAAGCCTGATTAAGAGGCAGATAATCATTAATCATTGCTGTGTGCCATGCTGGCCCTGCTCCCTTCTCCCAGTTTGCCCTTTTCCACCAGGGCAAGAAAAATGACTCAAGATGCCTTGAAAGTTTCCAGAGATAGAAGCTGCAGATAAGGCTGGGTTCTGTTACACCTAAGTGACAGTGTTTAACATTTTGTCCTTCCCAGCTGGGCCTAGAGGTGGCGCTGGGCAAGACCAAAAAAAAGATGCCCTCAATTTGTAGCCAGGCTTGATGTTGTTGTGATCTTGTTGAGTTAATCTACTCCACAAAGAAAGCACCTTGACTCTGCTCTGCCCTGGGAGGCACGACCCCACCTTTGGGCACTGCCAGAACACTTCCAAGCATGAGGCTGGAGAGTGGTGAATAATTCATTTGCTCAGTGGGGCTGATGTTTTGTGTACTTCAGAGCAGATTAATCAATGTCAAGAAGGTAATTTTTCTTCTTGTTGAAGCTCCGCCCCTTGCAATATTAGCACATGTTCCAAGTGCCTTATCTGGCTGGCTCAGGACCTAGGCCCTTTGGAAACAAACAGCGGGTCCTCTGCTCCAGCAGAATGTAGGGCAACATGGCAGGCACTTGGGGCAAGGCAAAATCCGCTTTTGGGCCAGAAGTGGGGATAAGAGCGGTGTCTTTTCCTCTCGATTGCCTGGCAGGAAATAATAATGTTTGTTTTTGACCCCATATCAGTTGCACAAGGGGAAATCATTCTGATGGTAAACCTGTCCAGCTTGATTTGGCGAAAAGGGATTACACAAAGTAATGAGGTTCTTCAACTTCTCAGCCCACTGAAGGACGGGATTTCGGCTCCGTCTTATGTCCGTGGCACGAGAGGTCTCAGGTCGCGGCATACGGAAGTTCCCAGACACTTCAGACCAGTGGCGTTGCCCACACAATAAACATTGGGTTCTGCTGGAGAGTTCATTCAAACATGAAATGGAGTATGATTTCACCCTCTCCGGCCCAGGTGAAGCTCACTCTGCCCTGAGCTCCACTGAATGGCATGTTTCCTTTTGCCCAAGTTGTTGTACAGGGTGTTGTACAATGGAGTGCACAGGCCAAGAGGGCAGGGCAGCAGTGTAGACACCAAAGCAGCCATTAGGAGGGGGCTACTAATCCTGTTAGCTGGTCATCGCACCCATGCGAATTGGGGAAAAAGTGAACATATTACACAAGTTTTCACACCTTGACACCAGCTTACTTCAGCACAAGTAAACTCTGGTTGACAAGGGGAAGGACTCCCTACAGAGTTTATGGACTTCCCAGGTTTATGGTCCCCCAGAAAAGTCAACAAAACTGTCTTGTCTTCTCACCAAGACAAGAGTCTCCTACAAAACAAAGGCGGAACATTTGTCATTTTGGACATTTACATAACAACACACTTATCTGTCTGTGGGTTTTATACAGTCTGAACAAGAGTGTGTAAAACTGTCACTTTCCCTTTTGTTTTAGTATCTGTTTGTCTGGTGTCACATCTGATTTGAGTTCCTCTGTAGTCATAGTAAATGATAGGTCTTGTGAACATATTTTTTCCTTTTTGATCTATGACAGTTTTAACACTAACAGATCATTTGATGTTATGATCATTCATATACTTAGTAAAATTTTAAGACAAGGACAGGTAGTTTGATAGCCTCAAAAGTAACAATCAAATCTTTAAATGCCAGTTACAACATATAGAATATCAGACAAGTTGTATTTTCTAGGTTGTCACAAAGAGATGTTAAAAAGGTTCAAATTACTAATTAGAAAAGGTTCAGTTGACAACAAATTCTCTGTTTCACTTGGACAAAGCCATTAACTGCTGTTTTATCAGTATTTTTGACCATATGTTTTCGGAGAAAGTGACGAGTTATTCCTACCAGCACTGAAGACAAACAAGTCCTAATAACTGTTATCCATGTGCAGTGAGCTGACTTAGTCCTTCCACTTCACTGCTCACAGCACCAAAGCACCAAAGGTTTAACTTGCCATCTTCTTTCTTTGAAATTGTATTTATCTCTCCCTATCTGTGGTTTGCCTGTGTTTGCAGTACTTCCCCCTTGTTACCTGTTCTAATTTATTTTGGGGCCTTGCTTCCTGGCGGCAATTTTAGCGGTTCATTATCTTTTATTTGGAGGGTTTCCCTTATCAGGAGGAAAGTAATAATGGGAAATTCTCCAGTCGGTCTTTATGGGGAATCATTTTGGTTTGGTCTTGTTGCAGGGCATTTGTTGGATAGGTTGTTCTGCGGTGGTAGATGGGCCTTACACTGCACTCCACCACCATTCACATCTATCTACATCACAAGGGAAATTCGTCACTTCTTATCGCAAATCTCGGATTCGGCGCACATAGTCGTTGCATTCTACTTTGGGAGCAGGTTACACCGATATTCACATACAAAACATAATTCCTGAAATCCCTAGGATGCTGGGCCCGGAATGTGACTTTGGGAAAACATGGAGAATTCAATTAAAATTCCCCCTCATTCCTACCTTTGTGTGGAAACTAATATTTTTGAGCGATAATTCTGGGTACAGATTTCATCTTGGTTCATTTGTGACATTAATTCTGGCTATGATGGGTTTAGAGCTCCCAGTGCAAACATTAATCATCTGGCAATACTGCACCAAGAAATATCTCCAGCCAGAATGACAAAAAATAACTATAAGGTAATAATAGGAAACACTTAGCTATATCCTTCAATTATTTTTATTAGCCGGCCGTGACAGCCTAGGCAAGATTTATGACTCCCCTGCTAATCCTTAATAGAAAACTGGGGAAATAAAGGGGCATAATATCCTGAATATCCTCGGAATAATCAGGCACAAAATAACACCTAACTCTTTTTCATGAAC
Source organism: Asymmetron lucayanum (assembly GCA_001663935.1). Taxonomy (NCBI): domain Eukaryota; kingdom Metazoa; phylum Chordata; class Leptocardii; order Amphioxiformes; family Branchiostomatidae; genus Asymmetron; species Asymmetron lucayanum. The sequence continues at coordinate 8,598 of LZCU01059347.1, read as the reverse complement.
TTAGTTAATGAAAGAGCAAACTAATCCCAGGCAACATTTCATAGCGGCTCACGCCGGACAGTTTCAGGGATTGGCTTTGTATTAAGACACATGGGGTGGCAGCTTGGCGGACGGCTGCATTAGCTCGTACGGGCAGGGATCTAAATATTACATTTTTATAGCGTAGCTCATTCGCCTCCATCATGGCAGCGGCCACCCCATAAACTTCACTTTATTAACTTTTGCAATTATTGCGGGAAGGAACAAGCTGTCCTGTGTCGCGCATACTCCCTTGAATATATTTAGTGGGCAAGGACATTGCGGGCAATAAATATCGTGCCGAACGCAAGATTCCATCTGACGGCGGGAGTCGGAAGACAGCCATCGCAGCCCACTTTATATCCCGTGGCAGACAGAGTCGCCATATTATCAGAATTGACAAATAAAGATGGAAATATTTCTTCCCTTTCCTTGTCATCTCGGCAGGCCATAAATTATCTATGGACACTTTACATCAAAAATGTTTGAATTAAATATTTACCGCAAAATGTGTCTGAAATTTGAGGTAATTTCGAAGTCATAAATCTTGTGTGGAGAGTTGGGCCTGGGTGACAATAATGGATGGCTCGGCCAACACAGGGTGGCATTTCCCTCCATTACATTGAGCCAAAACTGTAAAAATTAATGATACAAGAAATTTGTTCTGTGGATATGACTGAGGAAAAAGCGGCATTGATGCACCTCTGCATTTAAAAGATAGTCAGCGGGAGACGGCGGTGCACGAGAATAGCAGAAATCAATTTTTATTGCAGCACAACAAGACAGAAGACACCACTTGAAGAACATGGTGCATAATTCAGCTTATGTGGGCATTTGCAGGATGGTTGGAAGTTAGAATTATTGCTAAAACTTAACTGGCTTATGTTGCTGCCTGGTGTCGATGGCATGGATTTAAAGCTGTTTTCATGGGTGTTAGAATGTACATTATGTGCTGTGTAAAAGCAAGGGTCTTGTTATTTTGACATGTACTTCATAGTAATGGGCTGAGTCCTGGCTGCCCGAGGCCATACCGTTTCGTCATTAGCCTCGTCCCCTCTGAAAGTTTCCTACGGCACTGGTAAATACATGAAGAATTGTGTGATGTAAATTTAGTTACTGGCAAGTCTATTTCTTGATACATTTTTTAGTTTATGTGAAGCCGGCTTTTGGGGGGTCACTATGAAGAAGTCACGCCAAATTGCCAAGCATTTCTGTCAATGACACGACTGCTGGAACACATTTGCCAAATGGCAAAATTTGCCCGAAAATGCCCACTCTAATCTGCCATAAAACAGGCCCACATTTAGCCAACTGCGCTATTTGTCTTCCGGAGGTGTTTCGTAGAGGAGAAAGGGAACGGCACAGAGGTACTTATATTATGTTCTAATAGGTTCGGAAAGGTTACAGGGATTCTTGGGAGGATTTGGGGCTTTCAGGCTGGCTCTAAAGGAGACACATATGGAGAGGGAATTAGAAAGGCAATGAAATATGGAAAGCATTATCAGGATAGGCAGCATTCTATTAATGCGTATTATTTATCCAGAAGGAGGAGAAAATGGGTTTGAAGAATGTTTCTATTGACAGTGAATTCAACGGTTTTGACATAGGC
>LZCU01058968.1:0-10206 GCA_001663935.1 Asymmetron lucayanum | reverse complement strand
CCCTGCATCACCCCTATTCCAGACCATAATCGCATCTTAGCTCCATAGAGACCAGCAATGTAAAACAAATAGGTTGTGGATATTGCCATATACTGGTTGACTGATGTGATCGTTAACAATCACCTCATTTAAGTGTTTAAAACATGTTAAACTATTTTGGTATTGACTTCCAACCTTCTTAGTGTAAGTTTTTTTTTTCAGACAAGTTTTAAGACAGTTGCAATGGGATCTGTATACATGTACATGTATATGTATAATACCACTGAGTTCTTCCAAACACCATTGCAAGTTCTCCATCTTCTGTACCTGTTGATGTCTTAGCAACCAGTCTCATCAGAAGGGAACAGATAGATAGTTGAAACATCAGTATGTAAGAGACTTATTAAAGTCTTAAGACACTCACTTCCAGACCTCTCTCCTTTCCGCTTGTAGAGAGACCTCACGACCTTGGCACTGCCAAACCTCTTGAACCTCTGCTTGATGTTGGCATAGAACCACTCAGCAGACTGGGTCTTCAGCTCCCTGGATCAAAACAAGAACAGCAAAGTGTGAGGATAGAATCACATTATATTAGAATCAAAGCTCAACAAGAAAGAAGAGCAGAATGGAAAATGCAATAAGCATGAATGTTCATCTGAGTTGGTAGATTACATTATGAAGAATCTAAACTGTTCTCCAACTCAAAAAATTTGACTCACCAGAATTCTGGTGAGTCAATTTTTTTTAGTTGGAGAACAGTTTAAATTCTTCATAATGAAAGATGCAATTCATACAACTTTCAAATACCACCTAAGCTCCACCAAGTCTTCAGTTCCCCAATAGTTTAATGAATTTGTGAAGTAGTTCCAGGGGAACAGATGGGGGTGGAGGGGGGTGGCAGCAACGTTGGCAAATTTACAATCAAGACAGTAACTACATCACTCTTTGCTTCTGACCCCAGGACTTCTAATCCTTTCTCAATCAAGGCAGTCTGAAAAGGCTAAGTCCTGGGATGGAGGGATTATGTACAATGTGCTGCCAATGAGCTGAAATGATTACATTACTACTGGCCAATATGGATCAACCGACATCTCTTAAGATCTTCTGTCTAACGGCCTAGTTTGGATTCTCTGAGTGCAGGTAAAACAGTTACTCTGTTTATGGAGGGATTACAGACAATCGGCTGCAAACAAGCAAAGATACGATTTATTACTGCAAGGAGGTTTAATAATAGAGGTTAAACCTCCTTGATTACTGTGAGCTGCTTTAGATCAACTGATTTGTATTGAGACTTTGTGTCTAACCTCCTTGTTCAGATTCCCTGAATGCAGGTAAAGCTCTAGGAGGATTTAAGACAATTTGCTGCAAACAAGCAAAAATGATCCATTACCATTGGCCACATTAGGTAGGCATTTGTCAGTCTCCTAGGACTATGAATGGCACAGATTCTACACAATTACATGTGCTTATTGCTTTTTTTACGCTTTTTAAAGCTTAAAAGCGTCTCAGTTCTGAAGCAAGTCTCTGTTTTTCTACCCCGCGTCCTAACCCTGTCTTAAGTTTTCTAGTCGTGTCCAGGCTGGGGCAGGAACAAGGCCGATCCGGACATCTGGATCCACAGAAATTGATCCAGACGTTTGGGCTCGGTGTATGGTTCTTTTTCTTGACATTGAAAAATACCAGATGGTTTGAAGGCTATATTATCTTTGAGCACAAGGCACAAGGTTATTTCAGCTTCATTTCTAACAGTTATTACAGTCAAATAGACAGAAGGCTGCAAATATGAAATATTGATTTGCATATCAGGAGAAGGGACCCCATACTGAGAAAATATGAAGTTGTTCATATAACAGAAATGATTTTCTGTCACTTCCAGTAAAAGTTGAAAACTTGATTACATTGTATGACACATACTACATTGTATGACACATACTCTGGAGACTTGTAAACCGTGCAAGAGGGGGAATAGATGATCTTAATGAATGAATATTATATTTTGATACAAATATTTTGGTAATTTTGAAGTAGTCTAACTAAGGAATTATGTGCTGTGTAACTTTCTCCTTTAGGCCAACTTCAAGTTGTTTCAAGGGCATAATAACTACAATAAGCATCGTTGTTCATCAATGGCTAGCCATTGATGTTGAAGGGAGACTTTTTTCCTTCATATTAGGGGGATGTCACCCATCAAATCAAGTTTTTGTATTTATAAAAGTCGTATATCTAATAACCGAATATATACACGACTTGTACATGGCCAGGCTTGAACAACTGTACATTAAATCCATCTGTGTCCGTCCTGCATGGTAAGGTAGGTAACTTAAAGGTGTTTCAGAAAAACCAATAAAATTTAAAGGTTCAAGTAGCATACAGTGGACAGTTTAGTCATAGTCCTGCTACTGAATCCCAATGTTGGAGGTTCAAATCTTTGCATTGGATTTCAAATGGTCAAAAGGTCAATTTCAAATGGGAAAAAAATGCGAATTCTCCATGTTTTTCGATTATCGCAGCATGAGTGTGAACTTTCTCCTATATCCCACAAAAACATCTTAAGTCTCTCCTCTAGACTTATAAGACGCTATGACCTTTCCTCCAAGGACTAATTTAGCATTCACCTCCAGCAACTTAGTCAGCGGATCAAATTACACCGCAAATGAGGGTGTCAAATTACAAGGTGACGGATGGGGTTAGTGGGAGGTCCGTCATATGTCTTTGCCTTTTCGCTTCGGTTCTTTGCCGCAGCCCATTACTTCTCTAATCATCCAGGAGTCTAGACGGATTATTCTGGGCTCTTTTGCTTGTTAATAGCCGTGTCAGGAAGACCTTTAGCCAAGTACCTGTACTGTTAATTTTGCTGTAAGTTATATTTTGTGGCAAAATGACTGGTTTAGCCCTAATGGCATAGATTTTTTATCGACAACAATAACGTTATTAATATTTATTTGGAGCCAACGTTTTGATGACTGTTTTGTCAGGTCTGTCAGGGCTAAAATGACTGGTTGAAGACAACGGACAGTCATCCAAATGTTGGCTCCAAATAAATGTAATGTTATGGTTGTGTATAAAGAATCTTTGCCATAAAGTTTTTCTCCAACCTGATGAAATTATTCACATATCAACACAACTTGTCTTGAACAAACAGTTGTTTCACTTACTAAGTAGTTCTATTATTGTTTTATGTTACATAAGTTACTTTGGTTAAGTATTAGTTTGGTAAGTTGGTTTCGTATTTAGTAATCTTGCGTAACTTTTCTTTTGTCTTATTGTATAAGTTGGTGGATTACGTTTTTGTATCAATAATTTACGTAACTTTTCTGTTACTTCTGTTGAAACTTTAAGTATTTGTTAATTACTTTTGTTCGGGGTTTTCCCCCCAGGGAGCATTGAAAAGTGCCAAATAGGTGATATGTCTTCACTTGGTGAAATAAATAAATAAACAAACAAACAAACAACTGTGATGCTCCAGCTGGTTGGGATGTGATGCTGGTGGCATTTTGATTCAGTGGGAATCAAAACTTTCTACTAGATTAGCGAATTGACCACAGAATACTGACAGTAAGTATCAAAATCAACACAGACTGTGGTTTTAATAACAACTGTGACAGTGGCACTAAAGCTGTTTGGGATGCGACGGTGATGATATCTTTTACTCATTGGGAATTAAAACTTGCTACCTGATTAGGTCCACATTCATCTCCTACAGAATACTGACAGGTTCGGCACATTTGACAGGTGTGACACAGGAAATCTAATCAGATATTGAAGGTTTATTCCAGGATAGCATTAGATCGACATATCACCTTGTGCATCTCAATCACATTACTGGGAAACTGTCACAATGTAAGAAAAGATTGATGTATCAAAGGGGGCCTTCATGGGGGGTAAGTGATTACGAATTATGCAAAATTTTCGTTGCCGATTACGAATTACGTTAATTTCTCAGAGCTGATTTACGACTTTACGCTTTGCGGCTAATGTACCGATTACGAATTACGGTGATTTTTTGGTAGGCTGCCTACGGATTACGAAGACTAAAAAGGCCTGATTACGCCTTACGAAAAAGGGCATGCAGGCCCCCATCAAAGACCATAAAAATCAATTTATTTTCTTGCTTCTCAGACTTTTTATAATAAAAGAAGATGTTAACAAGACAAGATGATCAACATAGAAGGAAAGCCAGACAAGAAATTTTGTCATCTTAGTACAGAAACTTTTAAGGAATTAATATACTTCACGGGAAAACAAAAATTTTCTTCACACACTTGCTTATAACAAAATATTTAATTTGAATGGCCTTATGGCTGTTGAAGTATTAGTTACAATCATTTCCATATGACCTGGCTAATGCCTGACAGAGGTGGCATTTTGAAATCAAAACTTTCTTCATGATTGGCTTTGCACAGTCATTCATCTGAGACACTGTCCTGGATACTGACAGGTGTGATATAGAATATCCAATCAGATAGTGAAGGATCAACATATCGCCTTCTGCATCTCAAATGTACTACTGTGAAACTGTCACAACTTAACACAAGATAAATGCACTAAAGGCAATATCAATTTATTTTCTTGGTTCCACTGCATTTGAAATGCTTTCTACTGGTACTTTAGTGTGCAGTTTTGGAGATTGAACAGAGTCAGTCGAGAATCATTTTTAAGTTTTCCTCTAAGAACTCCTTTTTTATCCTGTTCTCTTGCCTCAGTTGAGCAGGGGGTCACCTAAGGGACAGAAGTGGTAACCTAATGAGGTTTAACTGTACTGTTAGATAAATGTACCTTTCTTAATAATTACATTAGTTAAGATAAACCAGAGGTCAGCACGGGTTCGCGTCTTGGCCTGAACACAGCTGAAAAAGACTCCTATCGTCCTTTCAGATGGGGATGTAAAGACCGCAGCCCCGTGTATGAGGGAGCTTAATATGGTGTCAAACCTCTGCACATCATCGAAAAGTGTAGGGCACAGAGTTCCGGTGTGCTTGGTTCCCAAAGCAAGCAGCAGCGAGCTGCAGCTAATGAAAGAGCATTGAGCTCTGTCCCGGAGAACCTGGTCGACCACCTTTACCTAACTTATGTAAACATACCTGACTCTCTGACAGAATGTGCAGACCCACACGTTGTCCTTGCTGTCCAGGGCAGAACAGTCCTTACACACGTAGTTGTTACAGTCTGCACATCGGATCTGGGAAAGTACATTTAAGTAGGTTGTGGTTCAAACCCCACATCTTAAAGAAAAGGGTAATCATTAAAATGTATTTTTACTATGACAACACCCAAATTGGGTAACAAGAATTTGGTTCTTCTATGGAATATTAAGAGAAAGGAAACCTCAGTGGCTTCAAATATGGTAGAGGTCTATGTACTGGATAAAGATCCCATCACACATCGTCAGGCAATCATCAGTCAAAAAGCTAGTTTCAGCAACCTTAGGACAAAACAGACCATCAACAAGCTTACGGTTTACAGCCTTGTTGTCCATCACAAGACAGCTGACATTAGTACGACACATCCTCCACTGTCCTAAAAATACCCATAATTTCCTGTTGTGAAGTCATTGGCTAAACTCCTTTCTTGATATGTGACAGAGCTTTACAACTGCACATACATGGGCTAGGAAGATTTGTGTAAGTTTTGCGACTGTACATACTTTTCTGTTGAGTAGAAAGAAGAATGTTTTCGAGCAGCGCACACAGGCGTTGGCATTGTTGTTGGTCCCCTGAGGTTTGGACAGCACCACTCCCTTCCCCTGCTCATCCTTCAGGTTGTCTGCTACCTTCCTGTAAAACACAGAGAAACAATATTCAGTAAGACTTAGTGAATGAGCTACATTTTAACAGTCAAATATAATTCTTTTAAATGCACAAAGCATTGCAAAGCAACTAACATGATGGTACACAGCTTTGAACAACCACAGTTTTTTGTGAACCTGGTATGATTTGGAGGTGGCTACCACACTGATCTTACAGGTAGGTTAACTTGAAAATATTGATTGTACATTGTAAGACCTTGCCTCAAGGCCCTCAACCATCTCCACCTACACACATGTAAGTCAAATCTTGAATAGAAAGTTGCACACTAAGGTAAAATTTGTCATTTTTTATCTGTTCTTTGGTCTTCCACACATACTGCAATATTGTGAAATATTGTGATAAAACATATCACTCAATTGCCTTCCTAATAACCTGAGGTATAGCTAGAGCAATCCCCAACAACATAGCTCAAACCTTGAACAGAAATCTTCACACTACATAAGTCCTCTCTTTCAAGTATATAAAGCCCACAGTTTTATATACTTGACAGTATGTGACAATAAATCAAAGGTGTAACTTACTGTGACAAAAAGCCTCATCTTTTCAGTCATCTATCTCACACACTGAAACAGTGTGATACAAGATAGATGACATGATTTACAAATATCTTGACCTAAAGTAAACAGAATCTGCACACTGCATAAGTCCTCCCTTCAAGGTAAAGCCTACAGTTTATACCAAAATAAATCAAAGGTGTAACTTTCTTTGAGAAAAAGCCTCATTATAGCATAAATAAAGGAGTTCTTTTAAGTTTGACATTTCTTCAGTTATTTATCTCACACAACAGAACTTCTTGACCTAAGGTCTTACCTCACCCACAAAGCTTAAATCTTGAACAGAATCTGCACACTACGTAAGTCCTCCCTTCAAGGTACAAAGCCTACAGTTTACACCAAACTAAATCAAAGGTTTCAAACTTCCTTTGACAAAAAGCCTCATTACAGCATCAACAAAGGAATTCTTTCGAGTTTGACATTTCCTCAGTTCTTTACCTCACACAGTGAGACAGTGTGGTACAAGATAAATGAGTTGATTTACCAATATCTTAACCGAAACTTTTGCCTCGACACATAGCTCAAATCTTAAATAGAATCTGCACACTGCATAAGTCGTCTCTTCAAGGTATAAAGCCTACTGTTTATACCACACTAAATCAATGGTGTAACTTCCTTTGAGCAAAAGCCTCATTACAGCATCAGTAAAGGGTTTCTTACAAGTTTGACATTTCCTCAGTAACTTACTTCACACAAGATAAATGACATGATTTACCAACATCTTGACCTAAAGTTTTGCCTCGACACATGGCTCAAATCTAAATAGCAATCTGCACACCTCATAAGCCCTCCCTTCAATGTATAAAGCCTACAGTTTACACCAAACTAAATCAAAGGTGGAACTTCCTTTGAGAAGAAGCCTCATCATCGCATCATACGGCCGAGGGATTTCTTCCCGACGCCACAGAGTCTACAGTCTTCAAGTCGGGGGATGGAAGACGCAGTTTGTCTTAGTTTTACACCATCATAATGTCTTCAGGTTATATAAGACTTGGGAAATGTCTTAAGAAAAGTCTTCAATCAACACCATGTTGTGTTTGGAGATATGCAGGGATTTCTGCTTGTTGCCAGAAAGTCTACCTTATTAGATTGAAAGGAAAGAAGACGCCAATGTGCCTGACACAACACCATCGTAAAGTCTTAGAGGTCTCAGAAGGAAAGTCATAAGGAAAGGCAGATAAACACAATCCGAGGGATGGAGGTGGCAGTATGTCTTACTTTTACACAATTGTAAATGTCTTGAGGTTTTATAAGACTTGGGAATTGTCTTAGTCTTCAATCAAAACTATGTTGTGTTTAGAGATATCGATATGCAGGGATCTCTGTCTGTTGCCAGAGAGTCTACCTTATTACTATTTAGACTGAAGGGAAAGAGGAAGGCAATGTGCCTTATACAAATGTCTTGGAGGTCTCAGAAGACTTAAGAGAATGCCTGTAGGAAAGGCTAAAATAAAAGCAATTTAGTCTGCAAGGCTCAATCATATTCTTTGGGATGGAGGAGGCAGTATGTCTTACATTTACACCACTGTTACTGTAATGTCTTGAGTTTATAATAAGACTTGTGGGAATGTCTTATGGAATCAACGCCATGTTGTGTTTGGAGATGTGAAAGGGTTTCAGTCTGTTGCCAGAAAGTCTGCTTTATTAGATTGAAAGAAAAGAGGAAGGCTATATGCCATATACAAAAGTCTTGGAGGTCCAAAAGACTTAAGAAAAGGCCTCAAGGAAAGGCTTCAATAAAAACACTGTCTGCAAGGCTCAATCTGAGGGATTGAAAAGGGTAGTATTTCATTTACACCTGTCCATCGTAATGTCTTGTCTGTGGTCTTATAAGACTTGGAGAAATGTCTTAAAGAAAGCCTTCAATCAACACTGTGTTGTGTTTGAAGATATCTAAGGATTTCTTCTCTAGCCACGGAGTCTACCTTATTAAAGGGAATGGATGGAGTTGGACAATGTTAAAACACCATGATAATGAAAGTCTTGGAGCAACACCAGGTGTAATGCGTATGTGAACATGTGTTGTAGCCTCTCCTAGTCTCAACAAGCCTCCATGATTAATAATGATTAATGGAACATTGAAGTAATGTAGCATTAACGCCATGGTTTAGAGGGGACAAAGTAATGCCACATTACCTCCTGCTGTGTCAGACTAATGCTGCATTACACATCACTTTTACATGGGAAAACATTGAATGTGCCCTGAGCACTTTCAGGGTAGCAAAACTAAAAATTTTAATATTTGAAAAGATTAATGGGATCTGTATAATGTTGACTTTTACTGTCATTTTCTGGCGCATCTGTATCATTATTTGATATTTTGGGCATTCAAAACAGTGCAGAAACAAGGCGCAAGAGAATTTCAATAAAAAAATCCCTTCTCTATTGGGACCTCATGTTATTATGACACAAGGACATTGCTTTTTCACTCAATGAATGTCACTATGGAATTAGATTGGGTTGATTCATCTTACCACCAGTATGTCAAGAAATGACGAAAAAAATTGATGATACATATTTTCAGTTTTGCCAACCTGAACTTGCTTCAGGTACCTTTAATACACAGTATGCTATCCCCTCATGACCTCTGCAGTGATGAATGGCTCATACACGCCACCCTCATGTATCACTGAGCTGGCACTGAGCCATGGTATCCCAGACTTGTGAGGTGGGATTAGTATAGTAATTAGTCAATGTCAAGTGCACGCTCTTCAAGTTCAGGTTCAAGGATTTACGGTCATGCAGGGATGTGTACTGTATGCAGATGGTGTTCTCTGAGAACACCTCAAATCTAAGTGTGCTATAGTTTAAAAGTTTGGTCCGGATATGCAGCTTGTACTCGTCAGTACAAACCTAGTATGTTACGTCTTGATGCGGTTTACTGGGTATGCAAATCAAACAAAAAGAAAAAACAAACGAAAAAATTTGTCATTGTCCCATTAGCTCATCTGGTAAAACAGCTTCCAAGTTGAGCACATCTGGTACCAAAGTGTTAGTGCTGCAGGTTGCCGGTTCAATCCTGGGCCAGGACATCCTGGATGGGGCTGCTATCATATTTCGGAAGGGACACAAATTTGGTATCCCGAGTTCAAAGAAGATAAACTTAAAGGATGAAGGACTATTATTTTAGCAACCCCTCCCTGTAAAAATATTTACTCCGCTACTATAACAGCAAGGGCATAGGACTTGCAATTGCAGGTATTCTTCAATTTTCAGATCACAATATATACATGTATACAAGAACCAGTTACCAATTTGAAGACAGAACTAACACTGTTGGAGCCAAAATGCACTTTGACTAGATGAATAAAAGCACCTTGAAGTTCTTGGTCACCAATGTGGCGTAAAGTTAGAGTGATGTCTGGGCTTTTCTGCGGCGCCCTCCTTATGTCCGTTATGTCTATTTGATCCTCTTGATGACCCCTGTGCAACCAGCTAGAATACCCAGACAGTTCTGTCATTTTTCACAATAGCTGATGGGTACCACCAGCGTTTATCGCTATAGAACAGAGACAATCTTCTGCCCTGCAAGATCTCAGGAGCAGTAAGTTAGATGTTCAATGTCGTCTAACCTCCAGACCAACTTTTCGACCCAAGTGCACTTGTGTGCCCTGCCTAAAAACACTCAGCAAAACTTTAAAGCATACAATGTACTTGGCAGAACTTTAGTTTCACTGGGCAAAACCTTAATGCTGCTACTACATGATGAGGGAAAGAGCAAAACTCAGCCTTAGTGTGTGTTATGAGTATTTGATCCTCTTGATGACCCTTGTGCATCCAGCTAGAATACCCAGACAGCTCTGTCATTACTCACAATAAACACAATCCAAATCTAAAGGGGAAAATCCAATTTATTCCCCTTTATT
>LZCU01058891.1:0-13624 GCA_001663935.1 Asymmetron lucayanum | reverse complement strand
ATTTCCTTTGAAATTAAGACAACAGTTGCGGGAACAAACATTGAGTGAAAAATTGCCTTGTCGCTAAGACTGTTATGACTGACATCAAATACCCCTCCCAGGTCTCGCTGTATAATGCGGTCAACAAGTCATTTTAAATTTAAAATAACTGACATGCACGACCTTGCCTTCAAAAGACAATACACAGCTGTGATCAATCAAGTGCTGATTACTACTGCATAGTTTTTGTAATTTCTTTTGCCTTGGCGTCTTCTAATTACTCATCAGCTGAAACTGGCTGCTAACAATGTACTCCCTACGTACCACAATGAAGCAGATAGAAGAGAAAAACATCAGTAACCCTGGGCCAGCAATGAAGATAAGACTAGAGAAGCGGGAATCAGTCTGAGATCAGGGAGAAAATGAGGCATCATAAAACAATAGAATAAGACTATGGCGTTTGGTGGGAGTTATGGTCAAGGAGGAAGAACAACAGCGAGACGAAGGTGGTACACAGCTCAAGGCAAATGGAGTAATATGGATGCCGGTCACTCAGGCAGTACTAGATTAGTCACCACTGTATATTGTAATATATTTACGTCGAGGGTTCAGCAGTTTCAATCATATGTGACATTGTGCTATTGTTGCTGATGATAGAGTGGTTTCTTACACTGACGACACAAAGGTTCACTATGGCGTTAATCATCACATTAAATCAACATCTGAGTTGTGTTATACATGTCAGATAATGAGAATACGCGTATTGTGACCAATGTCACCTTCTCACTAGCGCGGCAGTGAACACATTTTCGAATGGATTTGTTCGAAACTAGGGCATTTACTGGGTACTTTTGAGACTATTTTTTTCACGCGGTCAAAATCAACCCCAAATACAAAAGTATCGTATTTTGTCTTTTGCTCAGTATTCATGTATCTATATATTTATCGTCCTATCTATCTTCCCCGATAGGTCCATCATTCGATAGATCACTTTCCGAATCTACACATTTACAATCCTGATAACGTTAACGATATGCCATTTGCCTCAATAAACTTTGAAATGCATAAGGGACAAAGCCCGCTCAACAGCTGACAAATCTATTGTACTAGGGGAGACAAATTTATTATTGACGATCAAATAGTTAATACCTCTCTCATTTTATCTCTGCAACCGCCGTGGCCATCTTGTAGGCTTTTGAGCGTGTTCCAGTCTACGCATATCCTCACCAAGTCTCCTCTCGCAAAGTCTGGGCTTTGGACATTTGTGTCTTCAAAGGCTTGTTTTATCTCTGAAAGAGCAGTTAGAGTAGTACTACTTCTATTTTCATAAGGATGCCCAACATTTGTTGTGAAATATGACTGCCAATGATATCAGATGGGAGACATTGTATATGAAAACGAACACAACACATACATGAAAATGACACATACAAAAATTTACATTGCCATGCAGTATACATCGGCATTGACTGCAAAATATGATGGTAGTAACGAGTACTAAATACCGTCAAAGTGTAAACTTTTCAGAAAAATTTTGTCAGATTAATCTAACACCGTTTAGACCCATCCCTATATGCTGCCACTTATTTTTTTCTGCACGCTTAGGTGCATGTTAGGGACAATTGTGATATGGGCTGAACTAGAAAGGATTTCATTTGATTTAGCCAAATGAATGTTGGAATATAGTTTAAGCCTGGACGAAATAAAGTAATTTGTAAATACATAGGCAACACCGAAGGGATCCAAACGCTGCAGATAATAAGCTTTAATAAGTGTTTTATCATTATCAAAAATGTCCATTCGCAGTTAAAAAAACGCATAGCAGTATGACCCTCACCAATGCTGTATACCGTTTTTCTATGTGACGGAACGACCACAGCAAAGTCCAAATTATTACCTCCAGCAAAGTGGAGGTATCGTTTTATGGGACAATGGACAAAAGCGCGGTGCTGAAGAACTCGTTGCGGATTTGGTTGCAAATTGATAGCTTGGGGCAATGCAATGAGATGATGGATTCCAGTTTTTACACACATGATTTAAAAATGAACTTGTTGGATAAATTTTGGGCGAGTATAGCCACATTTACACATTTTTGGCGCCCTACCTTTATACAAGGGCCAAAATGATTTGAAATTCAACGTAGGGATAACAGGGATATGGGGATGATTGCGTGTGGCACGCGTGGACTGTGACTATCCTGCAATTGCATTCCTTATGTTCTACTTATGTTGAAATACAACAGAAAAATAACTTTCTCACCTGCTGGTGTGGCCTTTCTGAGAAGAAGAGGATTCAATGGATATGTCGCTTTCTTGATGTACACACGAACAATCTTCTTCTGTAGGCGAAAGGCCTTAACATGTCCAACCTGTCCTGCAGCCTAGACAGAAGTGATAAACAGACTGTTGTGAGCAGTACGTGCTCATGAAAGTAACTACAAATTTAATCAGTTATCTTCTGAACCACGTGATGAAAAATGAGTCTCGAAAAAGGTCCAAGGACACCCCTAATAAACATGCACATTGTTATGAATGAACGTGTACTACAGGGTGCCCCCCAAGTATACCCAATTTTAAAGGGTTACTATACATTACTAACACGTAAAACGTATAACAGTCAGCTTTCCATGAAGTAGAACTGATATGAGATTAGTCACATTTATACCATAATCACATTTGCATCACAGAGAATTAGGGATCTGAAAATGGTATGCCCAAACCCACTTGCCTTGGTGCGGCAATGTTGTTCTGGGTGTCTCTAAGTCATTAGTAGAACTCAGTAAACCGTCTTGGACCAACAGGTTTTGAACCTATCGTTATTAAAGTCACTGATACTCCGCCATGTACAACTGAAGCAAATTCATTATGGTATCATGTTATAGTAACGCGCTTTACAAATTGGTAATAAAAACCCTTTAAAAGTTGGGTATACTTTTGTTGCACACCCTGTAGAATTCAGATGTTAGCGGCCTTGAAATATTAAAACAGCTAGTATATATTGTCTTCAAGGAAATCACTCTATAGCCGAATCTAAATGCAAATATGTTGGTTTCATCTATTTTTCCACAAAGGGAAGTGTGGCCATACGTCATAGAAATCGTCATCCCAAGGTACAGTTTCCTCCTGGAGACTCTTGATCCTGTCCTTGTCAGCTTCCACCTTCACCCAGTCTCCTACTTCAACAATTCGACTGACATCAACGGGTACACATTCCTCTGGAGGTACTTTTTCAAGACTCATAGGGTTGATACACATTCTGTGCGGGTAGAAAAAGTGATTATATTCACAAACCTCCATAAGACAGCTACATTGGGTTGTGGCATATAAACTACAATGGTGCCCTGTAGTAAGGTGGGAGGATAAAATGGCTAAAAATGGAAATTTTGAAATATGATCACACCCACTTCAGAAATGATGCACAGTGCCATTTGAAGGATATCTAGCAAAGCAGGTGGGTTCTTGGCGTCATAAGCATACATGCCACAATTTCGGACATGTGAATTTGAATTTATGGAAATTAATTTTTCTACTTTAAAACATTCACAGACCACGACTATTGACAGATAATGATAGTAGAGTGTTCTTGTAGCAAAATGTATGGTTAAGACCAAATCACTCCTCCATTTTTGGCTATTTTTACTCAGAATTATAGCATTCTAAAGATCGATCCTCACCAAAAAAGGGAAATAATGTGTCTAAGCTCATAGTCAAAAAGCTATCACTGTCCCGAATTTTCAGGTCATTTTGTATTCATACGAGGGCGAATGAGCCAATAATATGATTTTTTGGCCGTTTTCCCCGAAAAGTAGCATCATTTCAGCATTTTAAGGTCTCATAAAAACTGAGGCAATACACCGAAGCACATGCTGCCAAGCTATCACTGTGACAAATTCGACATTTGGTCTTAATATCAGGGTGCAGGAGCCGACAATATGGTATTTTAGCTATTGTCACCCAAAATTGGCATAATTACAGCATCTTAAAGGTCTGCATAAAAAAATTGCCATCACATATTTCACCAAAACTCAAACTCATGCTTCTCCACGAACCTTAACCTAACTGTGAGAGCCAAGGATGTCACTTGCTATTGTGCATGCTTTCAATATCCTTAGATGTGACATCTACCGTTCAAAATAACATGGACCGTTCGAAATGGCGTCGACCGTTTACGACGATAATAAGTGGCGCATAGAACAGGACCAACGACCGTGCAGGTTGAGGAAATCTTTCCAATGCCTTGCCATACATTGTACCTGTTGCAATTGTTGAGCAATTAACTTTAACTTGACTTGAAATCTAAGTGAGGGAAGCTTTGGGCGAGTCCCTGACCTAGATAGGCGTGCAGGTAGGTATGCAGTTGTTACTGGACGAGTTTCATAGCAAGAGGGATGGGACTGAAATATCGTTTATTTGTCAGCAGTTGATGGGTTTTTAATGTTTGTTTTATATTACAGTATAAAACACATTCATTTGACATCCAAGTGGATTGTAAAGAGCCTACATTTGTAAAAATGTCAACATCTGTATTTATTAATATTCATAGCATTTCTATCGCCTGGGATACATGACGAAAAATACGTAATCATCATCTCTCCTAGAATAAGTCGTTATGGAAAAAATCCCTCCTTTTGTAATAAGCTTACACTAGATTTCATCGATAGTTGATTATTCGTTTATTTCTCGGTACATCCTATCTGTGCGATTACCACAGACTGATATAGTTACGCATTGGCTTGATGCAATATCTATCTATCAATCGATGTATATCTAAATCTATCTACCTATATATATATATATATATATATCTACAAACCTATCTATCTATCTATCTAGCGATTGATCTATATCAATCTATCTTTAACTATCTACCTATCTTTCGATAGAAAGAGAGAGAGATGGGTAGACGTATAGATTGTATTATGTTTACTCACTTTGTGCCATCTGGAAAGCATACAATTGCATCGCCATCGTAGTCAATATGGTGGACCACACCAGTTTTCTCCACCAACTGAACAAGGCAATTGAATGTCAGCAAAGACAAATATCCCACCCATTAATGTATTGTACAAAACAAACAATTCATAAACGCAGGTATGGTCAGCTAACACACATTTTCGAACACCCAATCACGATATATCATCTTTGGCCTTCAGACCGTCTCTTCCTTAAGAATTCATTGACCCCTTGTTATGCAAAAGCTTGAACCATGCTTGAGGTAGAACTTTAAATTCCAACCATGCTTCTTCCTATGCAGAAGTTACATGCACGCTTGCTCACAAAAACTTGCCTCTTTCAGTTTGTCCACGCATCCTCCATGGCCTACTTGATTTGACTTAAATGTTTCATCATCAACGGCCACTCTAACGGAGTCCTCCACCCCAATGTGTGACGGGACGTTCTTCCCTTGGTGCTCCTCTGCAAAAAAAGTAACTAGTTGCAAAATGAAGCTCAGACGGACAAGTCAAGTTCAAGGTGTAGTATACGTCTAATTCAAGTGTATTGAAAGTGCACTGAAAACTACTATCTCTGAATACCTATCAAGCAGTTGAATAGAGGGAAGCCCTCTGTGACACGACAGCTCCCACAGAGGATCATTTCTGAGACGATGTGAATTTTAATGTACAGTCAATTGGCCATCCACTATTCAAAATGAAAAAATAGCATGCAAAGATTGCAAAATGTCCCTTCAAACTTTACAGCAGTAGTTTTTTTTTACATTATCCTTTTGCCAATTTTTTTTAAAATAAAATCATAAAGTGATTCGTGAAACCAGTACCTGGAAGAGCTGGAGTAAGAGCTGCACGGCTTAACCACCATCTTTCGCCAGAGAAGTCTACTTCTGTGATCTTTTCCCGAACCTCCCGTATGCAACCAGTCTTTCCCAAAAACTACAGAGTAGAAAGAGTCTGTGTGAAGTTCTATTCATTGCAAGCTTCCATTCGTTGCGCTATTACACCACAGTGTTTCGATAGTATATATACACACACACATATATATATATATATATATATATATATATATCTTTCTCATACATCATAATGTCCACCACTGTATGCTCAGGTAACAAGACATAAAAGAAGAAAATACCTCCTTATTATTGACTGTTTAATGTCCACAATTCACAAGATGTTCTGATACTGATAGAAACTATCTATACCTACCTAACGCTACTGTTAATTCTCACTTACAATTTGGTGAATGAATAATGTAAAATATGAAGTCAATATCTGATTTTGGTCAAATAATGTCTAATAAAGTGGATAAGCTAAAATGTATAAGTGTTTAACCATCTTCTATTTCTATAGTCATTATGATAGAAAGAACTTCAACATACGGCCCCCATTTCTTGCTCATATCCTCCATTCCTTTTTTGTACTTTCTTCAGAACTTCTAAGTTCCCGACCACTTTTACAAGGCCTCCTTTCTTCATCGATTCTGTTCCAAGCTTTTGCTCAGCAGAAATCTTAGTGAGACATCCTGGGACAAGACTCCATCTGATGTGACAGAAGTCCATATTACAAAAGTACATGCGAAACGAGAGTTTCTGACAAACCGCATTGAAAAGATCGTTACCATCTGTGCCGGTAGTGATCATTTGAACCTGACCAAAATAATCGACTTACAGATAACAGGTGTGGCATAATCAAATGTTCAATCAACGCGATGATTATCGTGAAAGTGTACCTCAAGGTCGTCAGACTCAAAAAGAGCCATAACATTTGAACTTTTAAAACACATTAAAGTACCGCAGGTAGTGAAAAATGGATTGTAACACCTTGCTCCCAAGATCTATTGACATCAATATGTAAGATTTTTTTTCGTTTAACAATTCATATTCAGATTTACACAACTTGAGGTACCATGGCGAAAATCATCATGTTCAATCAACATATGATTACCTGTCAGATAAAGGGGTCAAAGTCAAATGCTTGCCTGCACGGCTCGGAACTAATTATTAAAGCAGATATAGAATATACATCCACGACTTTGAATATGTATGTGGGAAAAGAAAAGTCATTGTGTCCAACTGTTGTGTATCATGGCGCTCACCTTGTTCCTGTCCGGAACTTCACCAGTACACCGCTTTCCGTCAGTTCTATCACTTTGCCAGGGACTCCGATTTCCTAAAATTTAGTAATGACAATTATGGGGCATCCAATCTGAAACCAATTTTGATTGTAGGTTCATGGATAGAAACACCAACATTTTATCGTAGTTGACGTTTCGGTACCCTTCTTTAGGGATTAATGACCTTACCGGTGTGCCCTTTCCTACTATAATGACGAAACAGGGGAATATGGTTTGACATGTGATTTTACACTAATATCAATATTTCTTCTTGCCGCTTTGTGACATGGTAATGATATTTTCCCAACTGTGGGTCAAATTATACCCCCTCAACTCTGTTCATGAGTGGTGTTGATATTGTGAACCACATAGTCCCTTGATCCCGCGTGTACATTTATGATCCTCTCTGTGTATATACCATTCGCCCCCTGTCAGTCTATGGTGCAGTTGTTTTTTCGTTGTTTCTGTCACAGCTGATCATGATCTCCTCTTCATTTGTCAGTTCATTAAAATGTATAAATCAACCCATATGGTATGACATATTACAAATTTCCTTACGGATAAGTAGTGTGAAGACAGTTATGAAGTAGACAATGAAGAACCTACGAAACCAATGACAATGCCCAAAATTCTGAATCAAAACCAATATAAACTTTGGCAAAGGATAAGATTTCAACCTTGTGCATGTCGTGATGCCAGCCAGCTGCCCCCTCTTCCTGGAGAACTCGAAAAGTATTTACATCCAGATCCACTTTCACTGCATCTCCTTTTCTAAGATCATGATTGAATAACCCTGCAACCACTGAGCGCAAAGAAACAAAAGGTTGTTAAATGAAATTATTTCATCATCATAATAGTGATGGGAATATATACCACAAGATCGTTTCCGTGAAGTACGCGTAGTTTCGCCAGAGGTTATTTCCAAGTGCCTTCTTGCAAGTAGCATTGACACCGAATTTAGAAGACATGAAATGCTCACTCATGGCTTTCACAGAATGTGACAAGAGACTTTGCCTTTTTAACTTTATATCTATCAAACGTTTTAAGGACGTTAAAACGTTGCATTTTTCGTACGACAGGGGTTCCTAAAATTCTTGTAACCCTTATCATAATCAACAGGCTTATCATTCCACTTGTAAAATAATGCAGTCATCAAAGTTGGTATCTCACCGGACAGTGTCAATATGCGACAGGTCGCACCAGAAACTGCGACAACTTGGCGAACTTGCGCCAATTTCCCCATCTGATCACACCGACTTGCGACGCATTTGTGTATGAACCCCAGATGAGTAAGTCTCCTCTCCACAATTCGACATCCAAAGGTTTTTCCATATTAAGGCGATGTAATCTTAAAGTTTTATGCTCGATATACTCATTAGGGCTCGCTAAATACAAACTATTGATCAGCAAGTGTACAATATTTGAGAAAGTGAAAATACCTATTGCGTATATTTTTGTCTATATTTGCTATTTTGCAAAGTGCGATTTTTTTACATATCAAAATTGCGCAATTTTGCGAGAAATCTGCACCAGTTCGCGGCGAGTTCGTGGTGACTTCCGTCGGTTTGCGCACTTTCTGAATGCCTTTCGCAATCTTTCGCAAAATGGTATATTGCAGTTAGATTCCACCCCCCCCCCTAGTCTCACCAGATACTTTACTGCCGTCACTTCCACTGCTTTCTCCAGCACAGGTCCGACAAATGCTGCAGTTTGCACAGGCCCCCTCTCTGTGCATACACCCACAAGGGCTGCGGAAAAAATGATATCACTGAATCAGTATGTTGCAGAATGAGCACTTCAAAATGTGAATGAAAATCGTTACCATGATCCATGAAAGCATTTGCTAGTTGGGAGTAATCATTTCACTTCAAAAACAGGTTTCCGGTTCATCCTTTTTCTGTATTTCTGATTATAACCGCTGTCGGCCGACAACCTATATGTGAAAAACATGCGGACTATGAGGGTATCGGCGTTTTCGGGGTATAAGGCGAATACCTTGGCGACTAGGTGTAATATACCTTAGCAATGATACGCAGAAATTTTCAAACTGCCCGTATCATGACTCCCAGCATTTACTGTCCATAGTCTTGGTCTATAATCCTGTCTGTAAAACTAACTTTTGTTACATTGTTTAACCCACGTTTGTAATGGTATATGGTAGGACATTCAATCAAAAGTTTTAAAAGAATTAACCTTCTGGGTGGTCGAAGCGGCTTGCCCTTCATATGGCATTTGGCTCCTATTGCTGTGCACTCCATACATTGAATGCAAACTTCAGAGATCCCTCTTCTCCATCGATGAAGACCTTCTTCACACATTCCTAGGACAAAATATAAATAGCACCATTTTCGTTTCAGTTCCTCGTCTCTTTAGACAGTGATAGAAAAAGATACACTACGTATAATAGGTCATTCTATGTTAGGTCGTCATGTATAAAGTCTTCATCAACTGCAAAAAGTTTTCATTTGGGGGGGGGGGAGCCTCATTCTTATTCTACAAAGCCTTTGATGAATTGTTATGATATTTGGTATGTGGAAAGGTATCATACCTAATGAGGCAACCTTATTTATCCAGTATATTCTATAGTGAGACCGTCAAGCACATGGATTATATAGCGACAAAATCATTGTTAGATGTAAATTATGCAAACTTGGACCTAATTTGTATAATTCATGCATATCAAACAATGAATAAAGAATTCTATTTTATGGAGATTACATTACCTCACGGAGGTCTGTTTTCTACGAACACTTGTTAAATAGGATGTTGCTTTATCGGGGTTTTGTTTGATATTGCAGACTCGCACATGCGTTGAAATAACTCGGGCTTAGCAAAACAAGTCTACTCAAAATTACAGTGTATGTTATCAGAGTAAGAACGCACTCTAATCATTACACATCATGATGCCACAAATGGTATGGAAAAAACAAGAACAAAGGATGTAGCTTTCATTCATATGTGAAGATACCTATCTTGCTAGCCAATGCGATGAAATACAGTGGGGAAATTACATCAATGGTGCTTTGACCAGGCTTACCCATGACCTAAAAACAGTATTGTTGTTTAACAGTCCATCCTCCAATCTATATTAGTTTTCCTTGGGATGAATATCAGTATCTAGCCCTTACCTGTTTCATCCTCGACCTTCTCAACAGCTTTACGATTGAACATAAAGTATTTCCCTTCGACTTTGACCGAGATGTCTCCACTTGGAATAACGACTGCCTCGACTCTTCCGACCTTTCCTAAAGTCTGGGAACAACACGCGAGGCTGTTATGTCACTGGAGTACGATGTTGCACGAAATCAACAGTATAAGCAATGAGCTATTGGCAATTTGAAAATATTGCGTGCTATGAGCTACCAGCTGCGCATAATATAATCACCATGAATTGTATCCAAATGTACCTTCTCAATATCATCTTCAATGCCGTGTTCCTCTTGCAAACTCTTGACTTTGGCGATCTCTGTTCCAATTCTGACTAAGTCACCTTCTTGGATGATTTCCGATAGTTCGTAACCCTCTGCAACCTTTTGTAAGGATGCTGGATTCAGGAGCCATCTATATTCAAAACTCATCCGTCATTTGTCATGAGGACAACAAATCTCCATATACAAATGTAAGTACTAATCCCAGATAATCATTTTACTTGAATGGGGTATCTTGTTACCAACAGTATTGTCAATAGAAAGAGGTTGCTGATATGATAGTTATGATATTGTAGTATTCCACTTACGACGTAATAGCTTATCCTAACAAACCAGACTTAACATAATGTCACTTACTTTCGGTCAATGTCCGGGAAGTATACGGATACATCGTTGTTGTCGTCAATTTCTGTTGCTTTCCCTACCTTCCCCAGTGCCTGCAAGTCAAAAAGACAGTGCTTGCATTATGACGCTTTAGAACACATGCACAACAGTTAGCAACAATAACAAAAAGCGTGCAGCGAAGGCTACATACTTAAACGTACACTTGCACACCCCACACACACGAGCGCGCGCACATCCACCACCATCACCATTACCTCTAAAACATGCTTAAACGGTACGCCAACTACCTTCATCATGTCAGGATAGAATCCACCATGCCCTTCTTGAAGAAGGTGTAGAGTCGTCGAGTCCAGGACCTCATTCAGCTTGACAACATTCCCTTCACAGATCGTACTATGATCAATCGAACTGCGAACGGTGTCAGCACCTGAAGTATGAATTATATATGTCGGTAATCATCATGTTAGAAGACTAAATGTATAGAAAATGCGAAAAAGTGGGGTATGACAGTTATCATCTACACTAATTTTATGCAACTCAAGGTATATAAATCATGGTCAAAGGGTATGAATTATTTTGATGTTGAAATGCATCACAAGTAACTCAGTAAGACAGGACTGTGCAAAATACATCCTTATACGCACCTTCCAGTTGTACAGCCACTGTGCTTCCATATACATCAGCCATTGCCCACAGATCACGTGAGACATCCACATTGTCGAAGAAAAGAGCATTGTCTCCCCCGTTGATGCAGTAGTAAACTTCTCCCATCTCATTTACAGAATATGTCACAATGTTCCCCTGCTTACCATACAGATCAGGTAACGACTTTATCCAAACTCCAGGCTTCAATGTCAAGTTGTAAAAAGAATGAGTCAACAACTCTTTCAATTCGTCGGGGCTCCTTGATGTGAATCCAAACCTCATCGACCCTTTAAAGTTCCTACTCTCTATGATCTTTAGATGCAACTTATGACCAACTTTCACTGGTCCCTGGCTGCAACAAATGTTGTTCATTGCAATGCCGATACTTCGAGCTGCCAGACCTTCATTTTCGATGAGAATGTTACTTGCATGAACTTCTGGGTGGAAAGTGGTAATTGGTGGAGGTCTTCCTCGTCTTCTTTTTGTGGGTGGTGGTGATGGCGGTTCTCCAGATGATTGGTCGGGTGTGTGTTGACGTTTCGTTGGAGGTCTTCCTTTTCCTCTTTTTGTGGGTGGTGGTGATGGCGGTTCTTCAAATGCTTGTGAGGGTGTGTCTTGACGTTTCGGTGGAGGTCTTCCTCTTCCTCTTTTAGTCGGTGGAGGTGATGGCGGTTTTCCAATTGTTGTTAGATAATCTCGTTTCTCTGGCAGTGAATCGGTGAAAGCATGCTCAAACTCTTTCTCCCATTCAGCTTGTGCTGCTTTCCGCATGTGCTTGGGTGAACTTATAATATGGATTTCTGAGAGCTGCATCTGAGCTACAAATACATGGACAATGGACAAATGTGGTTAACTATAGGTTGCTGCTCCCTCGTTGGCATATGATAAAGCTAGGGCCAACAAGAACTGATGTTTGCTATATCCACATTGACTCTAGAAGGAGAACATATTACAGTTTTCACCTATACATTTCTCTAATACGCTGGAGACATTTTATGGCTTCGCCACCACAAAGAGGTGTGGTGGAGACACTGTTTTTGCCGTGCTTCTGTCCAACTGGACTAAGTACAGGTCACAATGCACACATACACGTATAAAGATGCAACATCGTTGGTTCTAAACTGAAGTTATATAACCAAGGATAATGCAAGTTCAATGTAGGTCGCCCGGCGATCGCCGTTCAGGGGGAAATGTGGACCAATCGGGCACTGGGGAAAGCTGTCAAATGGTCGCTGTTCTGTGAAGGGGGCACTGTGAAAAGGTAGTCGTGTAAATTTGAGGTCATTTGGTCAGCAACAAAAAATATATAAACTACAAAGCAAGATTTGCGAGCAAATACAGCATGGCTTCACCGAACCCTCCATTGAGAGAATGCACCCACTCCCCTTCAGCAAAATGGATTGTCTCAAATTACCCGTCCAAAAATGGAGCATGTAGTGTTCGCACTGTCTCTTTCTCTTGCACTCTGCCGTGCTATCCCTTGACCTCGCACTGTCTAAAATGGACGTTTCCAGACTTTGCCCCAGACTTTTAATACAATCTTCCAAAATCACCCTCATACAAAATGACCTCTTCCAAATTACCAGTCTATCACTTTACCAAGTTCGAAGTCATTTGGTCTTAATATGAGGGTATAGGAGCCGAAAATAGGCTTTTGGGGCTATTTTTACCCAAAAGTAGCCCAATTACAGCATTGTAAAGGTCTGCATCAAAAATGTGACATCATACACCTCAGCGCATAGTGACAAGCTATCACTGTGCTTAAGATCAAACTATCTAGAATTTGGCGCACTGATAGCTTGGTGGTATGCGCTGAGGTGTGTGATGTCACTGTTTGGATGCGGACATTCAGAATGGCGTATTTATGCTCATTCCGGGGGGAAAAGCACATTTTCCGCTCCTGTGCCCTCATATTAAGACTAAATGACTTCAA
The DNA here is from genome assembly GCA_001663935.1 of Asymmetron lucayanum. Classification (NCBI taxonomy): domain Eukaryota; kingdom Metazoa; phylum Chordata; class Leptocardii; order Amphioxiformes; family Branchiostomatidae; genus Asymmetron; species Asymmetron lucayanum. Next base: position 227 of record LZCU01058891.1, on the reverse strand, counting down.
ACTTGGCACAGACATAGATTGCCAGTATAGTACAGTAACGAGACAGTGCGAACACTACATGCTCCATTTTTGGTCGGGTAATTTGAGACAATCCATTTTGCTGGAGGGGAGTGGGTGCATTCTCTCAATGGGGGGTTCGGTGAAGCCATGCTGTACTTGCTCGCAAATCTTGCTTTCTAGTTTATATATTTTTTGTTGCTGACCAAATGACCTCAAATTTACACGAC
>LZCU01058614.1:0-14433 GCA_001663935.1 Asymmetron lucayanum | reverse complement strand
ATACCAAGTTACCCCGATGCTGTGAAAAAGTCCTGGTGAGAACCCTGCTGACCACGGTGGACAAAAAAATTGACCTTTCTATCATCTAGACAGGCAGAACTACTCATTTTACCAAATGGAGAAGGAATTACCATGATGTTTGATTACACCATCAGCCATATTGTGTCGTACATGTTTGTGAACTAACAGCCAAATGTTTGTGTAACGTTTCGTGTAGGGCAAGAAAATCTCTGAAGCTAAGTCTGACGGACACCTCTGTGATCAACATCCCCCCACGGGAGAAGGTACAGTACAGCAAGGAGACACAAACCATCGTGGAGGTGCAGGAAAAGGAAGGTAAGACGCACGCACTGGTACCAGCAGTAATGGTGCCTTATGGATTAGATTTTTGAAAGAAATATTCAATGAATTTTTGAATGAAAAAAATAATTAGTGAATAAGCATATGGATAAATGAAGTGCTGAATAAATTTCTGAATGTAGCGATTCTTGAATGCAAGTACGAATTTTGAGTGACCAAAGGAATACAGGATATGAATCATGAGCTAGATAAATTTCTGAATCAATGGATTTTTAGATGATTGATGATGAACCCTTGATAGTGAGTTTAAAATGGCATGAGCAACAAACTGTGGTCAGATGTATATCTGTGTTTGAAGGTAGATTGCTCTTTTCACCATGTTTGGTCATATCTAGACTTGGTGGAATCATGCAAGTAGTAAAATGGAAACAAAGAGAAAAGTGCTGTTTCATCTACATCCTTGAATAAAGTTGTTGTAAACTAATGATGGCTTTGTTTTATGAAACTACCAGAGTCTGAAGAAGAGATAGAACCTATCCCAGTGGTAGAAGAAGCACCCCCGGATAAGAAGGAAGAGGAAGAAAAGGAGGAAGAAGGTACTGTACTATACTAGATTACTTACTTAGCCCTTCACTCCATGGTGGTTCTCCGTTGTACTCAATTTTTGGCTGTCCGTGCTGGCTCCAACCAGGTAGTACTGTGCCGAAACTTCAAGATACTGTACGTGAACTCTTTATTTTTGCTGTTAAAAATACCATTGCTGTAAATTTAAAGGTGCCACAAAGTCATAATTTTCCCAGGTCGTCAAATATAAAAGATGAGAGTTAATAAAAGCCATTTACTGTAACTTGAAGAATAGTTGTCATCAGTAGAAATGTGTTCTGTCTCCAGCCCAGAGACCCCAGGAGTTGACAGATGAAGAGAAACAACAGATCCTCCTCTCTGATGACTTCCAGACGTTCTTTAACAACTCCTCCCGCGTGATCGAACGCGCCCTGGCCGAGGAGATGGATATCTTCTATGACTATGGCGGACAGGATCTCGAAGAAAGGGAGGGGTTAGTGTACCATTTTTGTATTTTACATTCTAGAATTTAAATTTTCATATATTGTAACTTCAGTCAGACACCAGATCCCTCTTTAGTACACTGTGCACTGATGTGAGAGGAAATAACTGAGTGAAAATACTTTTATTTGTATAATGTATGAGGATATCAAAAGAGATTTGAAAACGTGATCATGTTTGAAAAGTTGATATGAAAAAATGTAGACCTTAACCATCATCTTGCCAACTTTTGCTGTAAAAATACAAATTTCCTGAGAGTCAGTTACAATAGCAGGCTAACATACGACTGTGTCGCTCTACAGACCTGAAGCTGGTTCCAAGATGTCTCTACAGCGACAGTTTAACGATGAGCGCTGGTCCCGTTATCGTACCGTCACGTACCTTGATTGGTCAGCACAGGTAAGCCCCAGTACCAGTCAATGCATTACCCCCTAGGAAATAAGGAAATATCTACCTTTATAAATACTCCCCTCGTTATAGTTTCTGCTCTTTTGTTTTGTCAATGCACATGGTACTCTCTTGTCTAGCTTTTCCATACTACTGTATAGTCTTGCCTATAAATCCTGTGTTAAAAATGACTCCCAATATTCTAGAATGCCACAGTATAAGATGGAAGCTGTCAAACAGTAGTCCCTATTCTCCAAATGTTTATTTATTTTACCAGGTGAAGACATATTGCCTATTGGCCTTTCAATGCTCCCTGGGGGCAAACCCCAAACAAAAGTAATTTAGAAATAAATTTCTTAACCTTTCTTGCCTTTGTTTGTGGGCATTGATGTACTGAATGTCATTCTTACAGTACCCAGAGTTGCTGGTAGCCTCGTACAACAACAACGAGGAGTCGCCTAACGAGCCTGATGGGGTTTGTCTAGTCTGGAATATGAAGTTTAAGAAGACCACACCAGAGTACATCTTCCATTGTCAGGTAAGAAATGCAATAAAACATCTCAAATTCGGGCTTCATGGTCCCACACATCTGCTGTTTCCCTACCCTTATGCATATTTGGGTAAAATTTGATAACTTGTTCAGTTTTGCAAAAGATGAGATTAACTATTACCACAGAATGCTTTTTTGACTCAACAAAATTACAGAAACTGTCATACACTGTTCTACAATCAAACAAAACAAAATACATGTAATAACTATGTTGTTGGAGAAGTAAGGTAAAAATGTTAACATAGAAAAATTTTTGTGTTTAGATTATGTAGGCTTTTGTAAAGACTACAGGTACCAAATATAGTGTATGTATGTAAACCTTATGGGTGTCCTTGTTCAAATGTACTCTGTTTGTGACATTAGTTAAGTATGCTGTTGTTGTTGTTGTTTTCTAAAGTCTGCAGTGATGGCTGCCACCTACGCCAAGTTCCACCCCAACTTGGTGGTTGGTGGGACGTACTCGGGCCAGATCGTGTTGTGGGACAACCGCAGTAACAAGCGCACTCCGGTTCAGCGGACCCCGCTGAGCGCAGCCGCTCATACGGTACTGAAAATCACTTCAAGTTTATTTGCAGTAGCTAAATTCACAGTAGGGGAGAGAAAAATATTTGATGTGATTTAAAAGTATATGATTTGTCATATTTTTGGTCATGTTATGTTCACCTCACCTCACCAGTCCCGTAGCTCAGCCAACTGTAGGGGTAGCATGACTCTCACGGTAGAACATAAAATGCTGTAAATATATCACTAATTGCAGTATGTTCTTGATGTATGAAGTCTAAAATTGTTGATTGTAGGATAATTCAATCAGAATTTTTGTACATAACGTAGAGTGCTTACCAAAAAGCTTTCATTCAGTTCTTAAAGCCTTCTCAGGTCAAAATGATCCAATGTTTGTGTCACACGATGTAGCAGAAATGTTACATTAGCGATGGGTCAGATGCCCAGAAGTTTGGTCACTTCAACTTGAGAAGGTTGAAGAGGACTGATCGAAAGTTTTTGGTTAGCATTTTACACTGGGTATGGAATTATCGTATAGAATTCTTGTTATAACTACCATCACAGTTAAACCTACATTCTAATGTAGGATTACTGTTTCACTACTTTCCCCCTTGTAAAATTAGTTTTACAAAACCTTTGTCAAAGTATAAAGCCGTTGAATGTAATTTGTTCCTTTGCTTTGTATAATTTTCAGCACCCAGTGTACTGTGTAGACGTTGTAGGGACCCAGAACGCTCACAACCTCATCACAGTGTCTACAGATGGCAAGATGTGCTCCTGGAGTCTGGACATGCTGTCCAACCCTCAGGTCAGTCTACAATGGACTCTTCCAGCTGGGTGCACACTTAGACCAATGGAATGAATCAGGGCTATTCCATTTTAAAACTTCAGAGGGGAAAAAGTTAAGAGATTTTTCATCCACTCTTATGTATTGATAGGCATGCCCCTTAGCTTGTTTTGTAAATCTTGTCCAACCCTCAGGTCAGTCTACAATGGACTTTTCCAGCTGAGTGAACACTATAGTACTTAGACTTATCCGTAGCAATGGAATAAATCAGGGCTCTTTCTTTTTAAAACTTCAGTGGGGAAACAGTTAAGAGATTTTTCATCCACCATTATGTATTGATAGACATGCCCCTTGTTTTGTATATCTTGTAAAGTACCCTCTATCTTTTTCATTAAAAAAAAGCTTCCATCTACCCCTCAATGTTTAAAATGACTAAGTCCAAAGCATCATAATGGTTTATTGTGTGAATATTGTGTATAATTGTATGTGATGTGGCAGTCAGCCAGAAATTTTATCATACATGTAAGTGGTACAGTGTCTTTTAGGCAATTTTATCTATACCAGCAACCCTTCAAGCGAAACCATGTAATGACCACAAATTATAAAACCATCAATGTAGAGAGTCTTTTTTGATGATGTGCCATGACAGCTGTCAGTCAGTTCTTTCTTCATTTTCACTAAGCCGTCTCCTTGTGACCATGTAAGTACACAAAAAAACTTTAAGGAGTCTTGAGGTGGAATAGAACTTGCAGTGGTGTTTTTTTTTCTTTCATATGTACAAATTATGTAGGATTTTTGAGGAGTAACAAATATATTTTGAAGTTAACACTCTGAAGTAGCCATTTTTCTACCCGATCTGTACTGGTTATGGAGTTAGGTTGCAGGAAGAAGGTTAAATCCTGTCATGCCAGACAGATAAACTTGTTTCTTGTGGTAGCCATTCTTTAGTTAATGGAGTTAGATACTCTTAAGCCCCTAATAAATGTACCCCCTGGAATAAACGTACCCCCGGACAAATCTTCAAAATCTAATAAAAGTACCCCCCGGAATAAAAGTACCTCCCGGACAATTCCAGAATTGACATGTAAACTGTGACAATGCTACAATGCTACATCGTCCTTTTGTATGTGTTTGGATGTAATTTGGATGCTTCTAAATGTTTTCACACAATGGAATTTGTCAATTCTTTCATGCCTTTGGCAAAAATGCATGGGCAATTTTTTTAACAATGCCCTGATTTCATAAAAATAATAAACGTACTGTTCAAAATAAAAATGTACAGGGCAGATTTTGAGGCTGAAAAAAATAAACGTAGGGGTACATATATTAGGGACTTAAGAGTAGCAGGGAGAATGATAAAAAATGTCACCCCAGACATACATGTGGTGGTAGCCATTTGTACTTGAACACATCAGCAGGTTGTAATCACCGTGATGCACTGAGTTATAAACTTTGTGGTGTTTTCTCTTAGCTCTACCATCAAGGCTGGTGTGGGTGTGTCTTTGGATACTGTGGAACATCTTTCAAAAGTTCACACAGCATGACTGTGTGTGGGGGAAAAGTTTGTACATGTGGCATGGACAAATTGCCATGAAATCAGGGCTCTAATCAGTGTCTGTTTTTCCCTCTGAGAGCTTTACTGCTGATGAAAAAATTTTTAAACCAATCTGTCAACCTTGATGGACAAAAATTGCCAAAATCGTGGGTTATAATATCAAAGACCATCTGAAGTGGAAGATATGACGGGCCAAAAGTTTTTCTGTCAAAGGGAATTGGTGTAATGGAAAGAATTTTGAGCTGGTAGAGCCGTGCGCGATATACAGTTCCTCCTATTCTCTTGTCTACCCTGTAGATTACTAATTTTCCAGTTTTGTCATTCTTATGTAAATGTTGTACTGAGTAATACTGTTTAGTTGTTCTTTTTTCCCCAATCCACCCTGTTCAGCAAGATCAGATAGGTTTTTGTTAGTCAAAATGCCAGGAATATTTTTCTTACAGGTGCATTCAGTGGCTGCCTGCCTTCTCTGTCACTGAAATCATTATCATAACACACACAAGACCCACTTTACTATCCTACCGAACGTCAGTATCAGCTCCATCAAGGATGCCCTGCCCTTGATTGAACCAAAGGCCTCTGGCACAAACTAATTGGAAGCAGATGTGCTCAAGTGTGAGGCTGTTTACCATTTGTGTGTATGATTATACCCTCCATAGGAGAGCAATGTACTCATAATACACTGGAGCCTCATTTTACTTTCCTTCCAAACGACAGTAACAGCCCCATCAAGGATGTCCCGCCAATGATTGAACCAAAGGCCTAATTGGAAACAGATGTGCTCAATTTTTATGGAGTTTTTCTGGCATAAACTGTTATTTTGCCTTCCACAGGAGAGTATGGAGCTGCAGCATAAGCAGTCCAAGGCTGTGGCCGTCACCTGCATGTCGTTCCCACCTAACGACGTCAACAACTTTGTGGTGGGGAGTGAGGAGATGGCTGTGTACACGGGCTGCAGACATGGCAGGTGAGGATAGGGGGCGCTCCTGACATGAATCAGGTTTTTTTCTATAAAAATTGAACAATGGGGTAATATCGTCTGTGAGGGAAGAATTGATCACTGAGGGAAGGCTGTATGGTGGAGATAACACTAAATCCGAATTTTTACAAGGGGGCGCTGGACTGGAACCATTGGGCGCTGCCCCCCCCCCCCCTTCCCGGATTAGAAAAAACCCTGATGTATCATGTACACCATACCATTTTGTAACAGTTACAGGGAGTCGTTGTTAGCGCCTAACTCTTTAGCGTGCTCAAGACACTCCCTCGATTATAGGACACCCATTTTATGTCCCTTCCAAAAGGGCACGTGCTGTTTGTCGGGTAGTAGAGATTTTACCATTGATGGTCTAGCATGCATGTATGCCAGAACTACATGTGAATGTTTGTACTGAGACACTTTAAGGTCAATACGTATTCAACCATTGTTTTATCCAACAGTAAAGCAGGTATTAATGAGATCTTTGAAGGCCACCAGGGCCCTGTGACCAGTATTGACTGCCACCCCGCCACGGGCCAGGTGGACTTCTCCCACCTCTTCCTCACCTCATCCTTCGACTGGACCGTCAAGCTGTGGAGTGTCAAGGTTAGGATCATCTCTGTAGAGAATGATCATGAAGGAAAAGCTAAAGGATAAGGTTCCGAAGCAAACTGTATTCTTATACGTATACCCAAAAGACAAGTTTTTACACATATTACATCAGTCCATCATAGTTTTTTACATTTCTCTGCTGTTTGAAAATCACGCTTGTTGATGTATCTCGGCAGGTATTTTTGCCTGATTTGAATTTTGTTACATAATCAAGATAGAATTGAGCTGTTTTGACCATGGAGGAAGGGTCCTGTACCCTCATATTAAGTCCAAACGATCTCAGATTTGGCACAGTGACGGCTTGGCAGTATGCGCTGAGATCTGTCATCTCAGTGTTTTGATGCCGACCTTTAGAATGCCGTAATTATGCTAATTTTGGGTGAAAATAGCCCCCAAAGCATATTTCGGCTCCTGTACCCTCATATTTTGCCCCAAACCCCTGCAATTATGCACAGCAATAGCTTAGCACAATGTGCTGTGATGTATGGTCTCATTGTTTTGATGCAGACCTTTAAAATGACAACTTTGGGTGAAAATGTCGAGATTGGACGATTCTCGTAAGCCTTGTAATGTGCCAAGCAGCATGTAGTTTCAACACGTAATATATAGATGAATACTGCCCAATACATTTAATTCTTGTTAATGTTAAATGAATAGCAAGATTTTATGACAATTTTTGGAAATATTTTAACAGAAAGAAAAAAGATTGTTAATCCCAGTTAGCTAGAATGTTCATTAACTTATTTTGTGCAGCATGAGGAACGCGGCACCGCCATGGCTCAATCAGTTAACCAGCTGAATCTTAGCGAGAGGTCAACGACTTCTCTAAGCGAGAGGTCTTGGGTTCGACCTGTGGTAGTGATCATTTTTGTTTTTTCCTTTTTTTTCTGATCTGTAGTAGTCATCATTTTTGTTTTTTTCCTATTTTTTTTTCGAGCGAATTCTTTTGCCATTAATGAAATACAAGTATAATTTCATTTCCAGCAATATTCTGTCTTTTTTTGTTTTTACTTGGGTAAAAGTGTACATTTTTGGACGATTAATTTGAGACAACCCATTTTGCCGAATCGAGGAGTGGGTGCATTGTCTCAATGGGGCCGATGTGGTGAAGCCATGTCGTATATGCTTGCAATGTTGTTTCTGGTTTGTTAATATTTTCCTCAACAGCATCAGCGACCATTGTACTCGTTTGAAGACAACAGCGACTATGTGTACGATGTCCGCTGGTCCCCCATCCACCCGGCCGTGTTTGCGACGGGTGATGGCATGGGCAGGCTGGACGTCTGGAACCTTAACAACGACTCTGAGGTGATTTTTTTTTTCAACAACCGTCCAGACCAGTGCTCTAACTAGTGTTCGTTTTTCTGCCAATTAACAGAACTTTGCTGCATGTGGGGGATAAATTTTAAAACCAATCTGTCAACCTTGATGGACAAAAATTGCCAAAACCGTGGGTTCAAATATTAAAAAAAAACATCCGAATTTCAATTAATGGCCATAAAATATTTGGAAGGATTTTTCTATCAATGGGAATTGGTGTGATGAAAAAAAATTCGAGCTGGTTAGAGCCCTGATCCAGACTAACTTTTGACCTAGGTAAACGTTGGATCTTAATTGCCGTTCTCATGCTAGATTGACACTACACTATGACATAAATTGTTGTCTTTTTAAGGAAAAATTTTGCCTTACAAAGTCATCATTTACTGTGAAAAAGACAAGGTGCCTGTGCAATGTGAATGTTGGTCAATCAGTACTTGATATAGTCACACTCATTATGCAGTGAGATCTGGCGACAGAGTTTTGTTCTCGATTATGACATGGTATAGGGGACAGAACAAGAAAAAGAGGAATTAGCTAAACAGATTTTTGAACACCTTTTCCACAGGTTTTGTTGTCAATTATGACATGGTATAGTAGACAGAACAACAAGAAGAGGAATGAGCTAGACAGCTGTTTTTTAACACCTTTTCCACAGGTTCCCACTGCCAGTGTGACCCTTGACATGCAGCCAGCAATCAACCGTGTTCGCTGGCACCAGTCCGGACACCAGGTGGCGTGTGGCGACGCCGACGGCCGCGTATGGATCTACGACATCGGCGAGGTGCGTACAACTCGAAGTTTCCACTAGCTCTTAGGACTTTTGCCAGCACCCGTTTTTCCGTCAATTAATGGAACTTCGTTGTCTGCAACAGAAAAAATAATTTAAAAAAAACAGTCCGTCAAAAAGTGCCAACGTCGTGGGTCAAAATACAAAAAAACATCGGATTTTGAATGAATCATGGCATTTGGAAGGTTTTTCCACCAATGGGAATTGGGCTGACAGAAAAAAAATTCATGCTGGCGAGAGCCCTGAACTCTAGATTTTTTTTTCTATCATCTCAGTTTCAGCTAGCCTGGTATACATATTAAGCAGTTGAGTCTGTTTCCTAAACCGTTGGAGGTAGAATGTAGTGGTTGTAGCGTTCATGGCTGAATTCCAGGCTAAGTTGCAGCTGCCAACCCAACGAACATCCAGGTGTGATTTGATCTGATTTAATCTTTACCTCATGGGAGTAGTCTCTCAACATGCTTCAATGACCAGCAGTTTTGAAGAAAATTAGTGGCAAGTGTTCTATCAAAATAAGTGATTTTACAATGTAGGTAGAACCATGGTAAACATTAACAGTCCATAGACCCTTTTCGGCAATGCCTCAGGTGCAGAGTCACATAATGTTAAAGACTTATCAGTCAATGCCTTTGATGCTGTAGAAATTATATTGACTACAGTTAAACCTGGTCAAGGTACCACATCCCTAGGGCCACCACCTACCCAAGGTTACCACTTTTCTCTGGTTCTTAGAATCTTATCATATGTACAAGTCACCTGTCTATCATGGCCTGTCTATAGCGACTACTATTGTTCAGTCCATTGAGTGGTCAACTTACACAGGTTTGACTATATTTCCTACAATATTTGATCTGTAAAAATGACTAAAACACTGCGTACAATATACGAACTGCTGAAATAAACCAAACACATACTTTCTTCTGACTACAGCAAATTGCGGTGCCGCGAGCAGACGAGTGGCAGAAGTTTGTGCGAACGCTGAGCGACATGCGAGCCAACATGGTGGACAGCCAGGACGAAGGCGGCCTCGCTTCCACTCGCACGAGCATGTCATCGTCACCTCTACGATAAACTTGCGTCATACATTCTTCGTGTATGGATCCCCGACTTCCAAAATATTCCTTGTACATGTATTAATGTACCTGTGATGGTATAGTGTAAGTTATTCTTAAATCACTGTTTCTGTGATGAAATGGGTAGAGTTATTCTCTAGCTATAAAAAATACCATGTTTTATAATATCATTGCACAATGGTTGATGAACGGTTGTAAGAACTTACAAATGTAAGGATCCGTAGCCATAATTGGTGATGGTCAGTGGTTGGTTGAGTTATGAATGAAATAGCCCAAAATAAGGGAGATTGTTTACAAACTGACTCAGGCTGGAGCAGTTCTTGCAAGAATAGTGCTTGCAGGGGGATCTCAGTGGAATCAAAGTCTAACATGCATTACATTCAAAAGCAACTTTGAGGCTAACATTGTGGTAAGGTCAAAATATTTTTGCTCTAATTCAGTCAGTTTTGCAATGGTCCCATGGGTTAAAAATTATTTCTGAATGTCAAATTTTGCAGATGGCATGACTGTGAGTAGTTTGATATGCTATGCGATATTGAACAGAGGTCGGAAAATTATATCAAAGATTGAATACATTGACTGTTTTGCCTTTTCCAGAAAATTTTGAAGCTGCCTAAGATTACTACAACATGACACTGTCAAAATTTTACATTTACAATGTAATGCTTGCAACCTGAAGAATTATATTGCAGTGGAGGGAAAAAGTCAGAAACTCGCAAGGGCAAGTGTGGTTAGGTACTCAAAAGTTTAAGGCTTGGAATTAAAGGAATTCGCCATTAATGTCAGGAATGCATCATGTTAAAACAATTTTCGTTTTATATATAATAAAGCTATGATATGTGCTGCAGATGATGAAAAGGCTCCTTGTATTCAGCAATGGACTTCTATGTAGAAGTGGTGCACACTCTCTGATCTTCAGTCAAAAGTTTGAGACAAGCAGACTAAAAAGCCGTTGCTTTTTTTATTTTTCTTAAGTGAAAATGTTTGATACAGCATTTGAATTTTTTTTTTAAATCTAGACTGTCACTTTTTCAACTCAGTAAATGCGTCCAACTTTCCAGCAGGGCTGTTGAATGGTGCATGTGACTTTTTTCATATCTGTATTAAAATGAAGCAGGCCAGTCCTAGCCCAGACACAAATGGTTTGATCTAAATGTAAACCTCATGAACATACAAACTCACAAAGACTCCATTTTAGAGTTGGTCTTAAGTTCAACTTTATTCTGTCCATAGGAAGAAAATATACTTTTTATATTTGTCACATATAAGAATCTCATCTATACAACACTTATATAAAGTCAATAGCAGCAGTGATTTTGCAGCTTAAGTCTATGATAGCATGTCATATGTGAATTTCATATGCAACTTTCACATCCACCTCCTTAATCTGTGACAGTCTATTGTCGCACCCTTGCTAGAACTCTCAAGACAAAAACTCTGCGACGTATGTGATTGCTCCTTAAAACCATTGTCTTAACTGATGATGGCTGATGGTATCGACAAAATGGAACATTCAATGATTAAATGTAGGGCACGACTTACTACAAAACATCACTTGACGTACTCTCTTAAAATACCAATCTTCAACTGTTGGGTACTGAAAACCTAGTCAAGTACACCAAACAATCAGCGTTTGTCACTCAATTTAACTACATTTTGGGCTGCCCTTATATTTGTTGTTTCTTCTCGGGTTGATAGTTAAAATGGCGTTGTTGTTACTCCCAAGGGAGTATGTTATGTCATAAGAATAACTTTGGCCTCTACCTAATTTTCCGCCGAGCAAAGGGTTGGGGCGGACCTTTACCTAGTTTCAGGACCTTTCATTGTTTAGTTGCCCAGACACTGGCCGACCCTTGCCGAGTTGTGACGGCTCACCTTACCCCCGCTCCCCGTGCAAAACAGATCGGGTAGCCCCGCATTTATTGACGATAAAGATAATGTTTCTTGATGTTTACAGGACGACCTACTGTGCAGGTGGCTTACAGCACGATGAAAAAAAGTCAGAACTTCCGAAGTGACAGCCAAAATGCGAGCATGCATCCTTAATGAATTTCATTACGGATGACATTGTAGACGTACATGTTTTGCGTGGGTGGTTCTTAATTCAATTAGTAAGTATTTGCCGCCATGCATGTGGTCGCTAAGTTACGGTAAAATATACCAAGTCGTCGACTGCAATTTGGATTCATTTTTTGCCCTATTTTTCGAGAAAATGTCTTTGTATTAGGCAGATTTTATTATAATGGAGGTAAGGTGCTCCCAAATTTTTTGTTAAGTTTCCCGTAACGGTAATAGGACTAACACTGGATTTTTAGTCCTAGAATCGTGTAGTGTTTAGGGACCACAGTCGGAGGATGGCGGAGGTATCGGCAGTTCAGTAACGTCTTCCACTCGTTTACAAACTCAGCTGCTGCCTCGGCCTCCTCGTCTTCTGACTCCGATTTTTGTTTCCGTGCCTTTAGCCGAGCCTCGTATTGGAGTCGCATCTTTTGTCGTAACTGTGACTTCGTTGTCCGCGTGGTTTTCCCTCCTATACTCTCCGCGTCCTCGGCGTCCGAATCCATGTCGCTACCGTCTTTCTTCGTCCAGCGGTCTTGTAGAAATCTCAGTCTCGAGAGAGGGTCTTTACCCTTCACTGATGGTGCAGTCTTCTGCGCTTTGCTCTGTCCTTGAAGATCCACCTCTTCGTCTTCTGGAACCATGTATATAGTAGAACCGTCTCCTGTTGGGGGAATGGCTCCGATGGTCTTGGGGGTGTTGAGCGTTGCTCCCCGGCTATGCATACGGGGGAGACTTGGAGCTGGTGCTGTTAGAGTCACCCTCACACCTGCCGTAGGGTCTGCCACGACCACGGCACCGCCACCGCCGGCCGCAGCCGCTTTCTGCGCCGCAGCCAATGCCGCAGGGTTTGGAGCAATCATCGGCAGTGAAGCCTTCCGTTGGCTTTGATTGGGGTTCCTCTTCTTCTTCTTGGACGGTGGGATGGAGATGCGGACCCCGGCTAGACCTCCCGTACCGTACCGGTCCGTAACACCGGGGCTGTCCACTGCGAACTTGGGCGGCGGTATGGAGTCCCATGGCCAGTTCGGGGACACGTAGTTAGTCCAGTAGTGGCTGCCCTCCCGAAGGAAAGTCTGCAAGCAGGCATTTAATTAGATACTTGTCAAAAGCATTCAACATTCATAGAAGTCCAGAAATAGTCGGAACAGAGCTTGGAGACATTGAAAGCGAACTCTCAGCATTGCAAAGTGGAAAGATGTGTTTTGTTAAGACTTTTTATGCGAACAATTCGTAGATAATTTAAAAGCAAAAAGGTCATTTCCCAATGGTGTAAGTCTCCACATCATTACTCAAATAGTGACAAAAATTAACTACTTTCGATGTTCAGACATTTATAACACCCAGTTCGGTGCAATTTTATTCACAGTAGCAGAAAATGAGTTATTTTACTGTTCCCCACGTACCTGCATGCTGTGAGACATGGTGTTGAGTGACTGTTTGTACTTGTTGAGTTCCTGGGCCTCCTGCCGGTACATGACATCCATGGCGTCCAGTCTCTGCCGTAGTTCCTTCTCCTGCCACGCGTTCAGCGCGCACGCGTTCTTCATCGACACCGAAGTCTCCATGTACTTGGGCGTCACCCCTCTCTGCATCCGCATGGCGACTTTTTAGAGCTTAGCGTTTTTTATATTCCTGCGAAAATGTCGATGAATGTTGCTTCAGAAGCCTCAAGAAAGTCCGCTGCTACAACACCACAGCTTAGCTGTCTGCATGCCTCAGCTCAATACGCGTACACCCGTTCCTCTAGCAAACGTGGTCTTGCAGAATTTCAGACGACATCCTCTTTCTTTGCAAGAAATCCCAAAACGTCGCTTCTAACATGTTGCAGAATGCCACGTTGTTGAGAAGAGCGTGGATTCACAATTTGGACACACCCTGTTGGTCCGTGTGCGTGCATAAGTATGGTGCTGGTCTCAGTAGTGTTTACCGTAGCACCGTAGGTCCCTGTTGGTTACAATACGGATAGGGTTTCCCGCCACTGTTCTCCGCCAAAGTATCGTTTGCAGATGACGTCATCGACCCTGTTGTCTCGTGGTCGCTTACGGCGTCAGAAGTGCTTTCAGACTTTCACCGTAGTGGAAAGATAACTGTTTGATTGACAGTTGCTGTACTTATTTGACATTTATGCACTGTGTCATCGGCAATGGACGTCGTTTTCATCAGGTAGCACAGATATCCTTTTGACAGCGGAAATTTGACTTCAGATACTTTCATGGCCAGATGGATATTATCGTTACAGAAGAAAGAATAAAATCACCACAATACTTGTGGATATTATTTGCAACAGTATTTGGTGCAAGGCATAACCGTAAACGATTATGCATGTAACACACTCTGGTAAAGGAAATGTATACTTACTTTTTAAAACGCTGCCCTCGTGGCATTGCGAATGAAAGGCTCTTCTGTTAATATATGGCTCGTTCTCACTGAGATGTACAGATTAGCCGTTTTCAGGCTCG
>LZCU01058523.1:0-13352 GCA_001663935.1 Asymmetron lucayanum | reverse complement strand
TGACCCTCTCAAATAGAAGGGCAGTCCAGAAGACCGGCGCGCGAGCCTGCGTAGAAGGTCTGGCCCCAAGGTAGTTACGAGATATTAATATAATTAATATAATACAAATATTAATGTAATACAAAAACACCACACAACGATGATATCGCGATTGATACACATCGAGTACTCTATAAATCTTACATGCCAGTAGAATGTGACACTCTTGACTTTCAATTTTGCTCGCTTGGATAACGGACTTTGCCCCCGTGTCTCCTCACCTGTTCTCCTTCGCGACCTTTCTCTTGGCTTTTTGCATCTAAGACCCCTGCAATACGAGCCGACTACTGCTGGGCATACAACAGTTTTGGCAAACTCTGTACCGCTTGGTTCTGGCGCTCGCCAAGCTCGACTATGACAGCTAATTTTCTGTGCTGTGTTTCACTTCCCCTTTTTGTCTTGGTATTTCCAATGCACCCAAAATAGCATCAACTATGTTATTGGTAAGCGAAACTTCGGGGGTTTCCAAGATGCACGTTACAATTTTTGTCGTTGGGATACATTATAATCTAGCCTGACGTCTACGTGACTTCCGACGTTCTTTGTCATACTCAGACAAATGTCGTTACACGCACACTAGATCTAGAGCTGCCCATTGTCGTGTGATTAGAAATCGATAGGGGGCGCTGCAAAGTACTTTATTTTCGTCATAACTCGTAAACATTGAAAAATCCCTCCGCTAGGAGCAACTCCAAGTAGAAGTAATGAGCAGTGCAAGCGACCACAGTTTTCTTCTAATGAAGTGTAACGAATGTGTTACTGTTTACTTCGTTTGCCAGGGATTTATCAGCGTTTTAAAACAAGCACCCGAGTCTACATATGTACGATAATATTTGAACGTAGTAATTGTGTGTAATATGTGTTAACTGATTTGATTGAGTTGAGAGATATTTATGACTATTTTTCTAAAAAAAAAAGACCATCAAATGTTTGCAAGCTTTCTGCAGCTGATATTTGGCGCGATACGTTGAGAATCACGTGCCTATGGTTTGGAAAGTCCCTGAGACAGCTGATCTCGTGTCAGTTACTCATGGGGAAACCCTACTACTAAACGATAGACGATATGTAAACATCACGTACATGATTCACAAGCAAAGACACTTTACATTCTAAATGCATGTTATGGTAGGTCAGCCCAATTAATTACACTTGGTAAATAAACGGTCTTTATTTTTTTTTGTATGCGGCTGTGAGCTGGTAAGGGGAACAACGGAGGGGGACTGACCCGAGTCAGGGGAACATTGTGACGTCATATGCTGTTACGTTTTTCAAGAGATAGTACTAGGTTAGGAGCTAGCCAGCACTTCCATACCTCCGACAATTCTACGGTCCGTCCTTTCCAAGATGAGACTCTCGTCCCTTTCCCAACTGACCTACGGGCTTCTGTCTGTTCTGACATTTTGCTACTCAGTACCAGGTGAGTTTAACCTTTCTTAAGTTACAAATATTGACCTTTCATTGTCTCCAAAGGCCGCCGGACGTCGAGGGTTTTAATATGCGTACACTAATCTCAAGAAGGCAACCTTTCTGGTTCTAAATATATGTGTTGTAGTTATTACATAGTAATACATACCATGTCTTTACGTGTTACTGATCCATGACATATATAGTGTCGGCGGATTAGTGCAAAGATTACATTTTGGTGTTCTCAGCGATTGCGTATAGGTGATGCAATAGGGGATTTACTGTTGTGATAGGAAATCCCATCGCAGTCATTTTATGTCAGTATATTTACTAAATCTTCCATCACTACTTCAGTTGGGTGTAGTAGAATGGAAGAACTGAAAGAGGAATATATACTTTGTATGACATTACCAGTTGATATGTAACGTTAATATCTTAACAAAGAGGAAATATGTCAAATTTCTACCTAACAGTTCTACAACACAGCTATGGCCGACACCAACAATTTTATCCTCACAATAGTACATGATGCCCCTCCCCCAGTCGCACAGATAGAAAGAAAACTCACAAATGCTCGTAAAAGAAATAAGCTATGTAGTCATGCAGGTTTGGAATAAACTGGAATGTTCTGGAATGAACCAGGTGAGACATGTGACTAAGGTGGGGCCGGAAACGACCAAGTGGCGTGATCTCATTCCCATTCATTAACAAAGAGTGCTGCTACAAGTACAAGTCATAAGTGACTCGATATGAAGTGGTATCACTCTTCTCTATGGTTCTGTGTTGTGTTCTGCCTAGTAGTTTTTCGCCTGATGCCAGGTGAGAAAATATAAGTTGACTTGAAACGTATTTATGTACTTTTTTTACTCGCCCTTCAAGCGAGTTCAGCGCAGACGCCATACTTATTTGCTTTGTTTAAATCTCAGTCGACAATCTGTTGACTTCGGGAAGTTTGTCGTGTTCAATACGTAATCTGTAGCCGTAATTAGGGCAATATTGTGGATTCTGTGTTCATTTCTTTGCAGTACAATAATGAATAGACGTAACGCAATAGCAATTTGTTGTGGGGTAGGGTGTACTGATAGACACAAGGTTCTTATGTAAACAATATGTGTTCTTGCTTCCATGTACGCAGTTTCACTGGAGGTGTTACAGGGAGGGGTTGGGTTGTGGGTTTGGTCAAGAAAAGAGAGACATAATAAACAACTTTCCGCTGTTAGAATAGAAATGGCTCGTCAGTGCCATAACAAAAACGGGTCTTTTTGATCGTACTTGGTATTTATGGCATTTATAGGAAGTCGGAGTTAATAAATGGTTTAATGTCTTACTTGGGGAAAACCGTAGCTAATCAGCACTATATGTGAGCTTGAAAGATTACTGTGGCTCAGAAATGTTCGAAATCAGCTCCTTTTGGTTTTACAAGGACATACTAATTAATTTTCCTCCATTGATGTTCTCTTTGTCTCTGTGTCCTGCCTACGCCATGACAGCGGTTGCCGCACGAAACTACCCGTTGCAGACTATCACTGCTGAAACAAGTGTAGAGGCCTGTGTGGGAAAAGATGTTCTTCTCAGTTTCAACGTGACCATCCCTGTCAGCCTGTCACCAGAACGTGTCTACGAAAGAACAGTCTGGTCACCACATAAAAGGGACCACTGCGTCATCTATGGAAACAACACAAAGTGCCATGGTGGGGACGACTTCGTCCAGCGAGCTGAGATCTCAGAGATTTGGTCTCCGACCGAGGAAGAACAACCCAGAAGACATGGGAAGATCACGCTGCTGCTAAGAAATGTCACAACTGAGGACGCGGGGTTCTATGAGGGGGAGCTAAAGACAGACTACACCATCAATAACGTCAATACTCTGCTTACCGTGCACGTGCGAGGTACTTGCTACATTGTATGATTATGCTGATGACTGCCTTTTCAAGGTTTTATGATTTTAGTAACTCTTTTAGTAACGTCTTTTAGTAACATATAAGAAAATGTTTACAGCAACGTTTGAAGACAAAACTTAATACATCTGTTTGTAAATTGTGTTTGTAGAGGCACCATTTTGTGCGGAGAAAGTGGAAGAAGAGGACACTACCACAGCAATAGCTGGGAAAGGTGAATAACATGTATTGCTCCTTACTAGATTTTTACATGTTATTTTATCTTCGCGGAGTATATACAAAGCTTATGTCTAACTTTTGAGCTGCCACAAGATAGCAATTTTCTGTGTGAACCTCTGTAGAATTATCCACTGTTTCTGCATTATCGTATTTCTAATCAACACTTAGCTTTTCTAACACACACTCAACAAATACCCACTCCAAAAGTATATATGGATATCTTGTAAAAGGTCCAACTAGGGTGTATTTCCCTCTAGCTCCCCTACCTGATTTAGTGATTAGCAGTGTCATTGGTGTATTCTGTACAACGCGGTGAACATTATCCACCAAGCATACCAGGGAATTTTGATAGCAAATAGCAAATAGTATTGTATACTTGACAGATAAAATATTCTATATCTGATACGTTACTTCTTTTCTAACAGATTACGAGGCTGGCTTCAGGACTGGATATGGAGCAGGATTTGGGACATGCCTGGGTTTGGTGCTGGTTGGGGCCCTGGCTGCAAGGATTGTGATGAAGAAATGTCGAAGGAAGGCCGAGAAGTGAGTTTTAACTTGGAGGTCTATACCATTGGTTGTTATGTGGGTAGAGTTCGTCATTATAAGATTGAAATGCATGTATACCAGATATAATACGGTTGCTTTTGTCAAAAACTGGGGATATCTGATTATTGTTGACAGAAGTAGCCACTAATCTCTCTATGTTATGACAGTGCCCTCCCAGGATACAGTAACTACAGTGGATTGTCAATTCACTGTGCACTGTCTGTCCCCGTATCTCATAGTCTTAACATTTTTGTGACATTTTCCTTTGTGTTCCATTTCAGGCCTACAATCGTATCTGTCTGACATCAACTTCAAGAACCGTTATTCAAGTGTATATGCTAATGTTATTTAAGATAGACTTGTATATTTTTCAGACAGCAATAAAATGACAGTTAAGATATAGATACAGCAGGGGCTAGCAAATGGGAATTGTCACGCCATTAAGGACTTACAACGTAAGTTTGATGGATACATGAACATGACAACAGTTTTATATTTTGTAAGTTTAAGGCTAGTACTTAAAACAATATCTTACATAGCATGTTATTGTTGCAACTGCAAGTTAGTATTTTTGCCATGTTATGTAGCAAGGACCTATCATGTATATTTTTCTGTTGAATGGAATTGTTCAAATGAAATGTTTTTGCTTCTCTTGTTGTCTCTTTAACCGAATCACAGAGTTTCGCTGTAAATACCTGCTGGTGCATTTGAACATACCTAAAGACATGTGCTACATTGTATTTATTAGACTGTCCATGTAAAATAAACGTTATTGTATTATATTTGTTGCCGCACTGTGTAGTATCACAGGTGAATGTTTTTACATTTAGTTATCTCACTGATAGGTTCCCACGGCTAATGTGTTGCCGAACCAGATGTTCGCCGGATTCCGGAAGTTAATTCTATGTGTTGTTGAAATCCCCTCGCTTAGTCATGCTGGCAGCCAATTGGCCAAATTTGACCTCAAGATGACCTGAACTCGAGCGCTGCGTGTGTGACATTTTAATCAGTATTACCGTTTTCTGGTCTGGGCGAATTAATTACAATAGTCATGAGGTTGTGTGTCGAACTATGGTTTCACTGATTCTTCGTCAAAATAAAAGGAAAAGCAGACAAAACAGTCCAATGTTTCCTGTAAACATTATTTCTTTTTCAGGTCATTAGTATGGAGGTAAGGTGACAGGGGAGGGGTTCAGCTAGCCATTCGTGTTATCCCTCTTACATATACTTTTCAGGTTACTAAACACCCCTGTTCTTGTTCTAAACTTCTGAAGTTCAGAAGTCTAGATGGTCATGATTTGCGATTAATAGCTCCGGATAATCCAATGACTAATACCACAGACACAGGCACACTACAGGGTATATGTAACTCGCTGTTCACCACAGTATAACAAGGATAAAGCATGCCCTGTACAATCACAAATTGAATGTCTGTCAATGCCTTTTTCAAACCAAACGCAGCTCCTCATTGGAGTATTCCATAAAACACGACATACCTGGTTCATGTCATGGTGGCCTGCACTGTAGACTCATTTCTGGCAGTACAGATTCCGTGCCGACATGTCTTTGCGTATTCTGAAGGTGATTTCCTAAAAATATGGCCCAAGTCTGTGGCACATCATAACGTTACGGCCTCGTCAACATGTTAGCGTTTGGTACACACTTGAACAGACACTTGAGTCAAAATGACTAAGTTGCTGGCCGAAAAAAACATGACAACAAATGGTTTCGTCAGACATGACATGACATCAGGTCTATTCTAAGGGTCACGGCGTGGGCCTCGTTCGTGGAACGAAACTACAGCGAAAGTGAAAGTAACGGGCCGGTTTGTTTCGTACCTGGTATGAAACTGGACTGAGCACAATACTATTTGCCTTTCTCTAAAATCAGTACCACGTGTATAGGCAAGCGCCCAAAACGTCTATGATAGTTGTGTTGCAAGAATGATCAAAGGAGAGTCCAGAACCTAATGATTATAGCTCCAGTTTCTGATAAGTGTAATTGCTGAATACTGCGTCTCACTTTCAGTGCCTAGTCATTTTGCCCATGATGCATGTAGATAAGTTGAGCTTCGATGACGTCATGAATTAGTTCATCACCAAATATAGCTGTTATATTGGTGGGGGCTTTTTCAGGCATGTTTGGGCGAGGTCAATGGTAGTTTTCTCAGGGTAAGAATCTAAATGTAGGAAGGGCAGGTCATAGAAAAATATAACATTCGTGTTGGTGTTTGTTACACTGTCTTACGTAATTATTTCCCTACCTTTCTTACGTTTACATCAGTCATTTACCGCCATATTTCCAAGAAAACGTTCGTATGGACTGTTTTGACCTTAGGTTGGTGTTTGCGGAACAAAAACACCTGCAAGCCGCTTGTCTAAATATAAGTCATGCTAAACAAATCAATATCATGCGAAACACATTAATATCTATTTCTGCAGACAATAAATCCCGATGGAATAAAAAAAACACAAAACCATGTTAAATTTCAATTAAAGTCTTTTTACTTGTGCACATTAAGGGTAACACAATGAGATTTGAACTTTGATTCTTATATAATTATAATTTAACCTGACCCCTTATCACTGTGGCAAGTCCAATCCGTACATGACGACCATATTGAAAATTGAATGGGGATGCCCCTAGAGTTGACCGAAACTGAGGAAAGCACTCTTATACCAACAGTTACGTTCCAACTGCCACATTGGTGTATTGAATAAGGACGTCTTTCCCCTGATACCATTTTGTCAAATTAAGGCATTCTGTTTTGTACTATAGCGAACATAATTTTTTTGTGGATATCATCATATCCCAAGGGGCCACATAGTAACGTAATGGCGGACATGAAGTTCAGATCAACGGTCGCCATTTTGGCAATAATACATGTAATTGCATTCTCATACCAAACTGATGCCGCCATAGACGAAGGTAAGTCCGTATCAATATAGTTTTATTGTTTCTTCGTCTTCGTAACGATTAAAACATTCCTTACAGGTAGTAAGTGCTTTATATGTGCTTATAATAAATATGCTTTTATATGTATAACAATCAAAATATACGCACATATCCATATTCAACATTTTGACAGCAGGTCAAAATGGTTTTAGGGTGTACGATTAACAGTAGCCAAATAGCCAATAACAAGGTTGTGAAACAATGGAACAATTCAAATATACGTAATTACGGATCATGTATATGGTGTATTGAATTGACAAGAACACAAGTCCACGAATTGAAGGTGTAATCGTTCAGTGTCATCAAAATCCACGAGAGCCGTAAACAGGGCTATTGACGGCCGAACGTTTTACTGTAACAGTTGCTGATTTGCTTCACAATAATATATGTGTAGAAATCTTCGTATGTTTATTCTTTATCAAATCGGAGATGTCTCTGAAATCTTCTCCTTGAAGTCTTGATGGTCCTTTGTAAGCGGCAGCTGCTGCACTGATTCTAGTTACTTTACTTTCACATAATGGTTTCGATTAATTCGTTACTTTCATGGTGATTTAATACATCTTGGGCCGCATTTTCACCATGAAATGGATAAGTTCATTCTCAACTACATAACTTACATTGTCACTTTGACCAGATATTCTGTCGTACCTACATTAAACAGATTTCTCTACACCAAATTGCTAATTGGACAACGGTTATATATATATATATTTTCCGTATGTGAATGTGAAACTGTTTTCAATAATTTGGATTTTGCCCTCTTCCCAGACCAAGCCACGCTCCACGTCAGAGTCGGAATGGAAAAACTCGTCCCTCTCGGTGGGTCAGTCGTCCTTCCCTGTAACTACTCCGTCCCGTCGGGCGATGTCCGGCCGCTGGTCAGCTGGTGGAAGGACAGAGGCCCTGTGCTGACCAGACGGATCGTGTACGAGCACCAGGCGGGCAGGTTCAGTAAGGGGTACGGCGAGTGGGCCGGTCGGACGGCTCTGGTCGGACAGGCGTCCCTGGAGATCTCCAACATCACTACGGAGGATGAGGGGAGATATGAGTGTGAAGTTAGGGCGCCTCTGACATACGGGGCCGCCCGGGGGTACATTGTACTGGCTGTACAGGGCGGAGAAGATGAGGAAGAAAATAGTATCCCGCACAGTTCCTTGGGTAATTATACATATTGGCAGTCACTACAATTAGTTTCCGAAGAGTGAGAACGGCCACTGATTTGAAAAGAAATACTTCATTTCTGTAACGTCGTACGAATGCTGCTACTCATACTAGAAGTATAACAAACTACATTAATGGTGTTTTCGTTTTTACTCGAGACCTGTCGTTTACAATACGGCACACTGATGCGTCATTCATTGCTAACAATACTTACTGTTCTCCTGGAATATAACTAGAATGTAACTATTATTGGTTTTCTTACAGGACGTACGACGTTGATTGTAGTCATCACCAGTGTGTGCTTTCTCCTGCTGGTGGGGATGATCTCGGTGGTTGTCAGTCTTCGCTTCAAGAAGAAGACAAGGGGAAGAAGCAGTAGTCATAGTTCTGTAGAATCGGTCTGACCGATCATATACACGGCCTTCTAGTCATACCTTCGTTGAAGATTGCTGTTTAATATCTCAAACGTCTGAATTACCTGAATTTACCTGAACTTCAGAGCTAACCTGTAACCTATTATTTAAGAAAAAAACACGTTATATTATTGTGGCATACGTAGTTGGAAGAGATGGTAGCGGCAAATCAATATTCTTTCCATATGATGTCATAACCGGCTGTCATTTCTGCATTAGTCGCACAGTGGCGTTGTTCTGGGGGTGATTTCCTAGTGTCAACTGGGATTCCCCTATTAAAGTCAGTTTGAATCGGGGATATGTACCGCGAATCTACATGCAGAGCACACAATGACCTGTTTGGCGTCTGTTGCCTTCATTCTCGTATGTGTTGTACTTTCCGGTAAGTCTTCTACTCGTTGATACATTAGTATATCTAATTTAGCTGCAACAGGTGACGCGAATCGAACGTTTATTGTACAGTAGTGCCTTTTGGGTCTGTAAGATGCTTGGCTTTGCTATCACGTGCTTGGGGTTTTCCTATGAGGTCACGCTAGAAACAAATGACTATACAAAGGTCTAAATATATTTGTACGTTTTATATATCCAATAATGCTCACAATTACGACATCTGTTTCTAGAAAAGCCCTGCACATCGCTATATATACGTCTTGGACATACATAGCGAGCGACATACTGTTCATGCAGACTATAAAATCTTATTTCAAAGCTGACAGCACCTTATCGAATTTCGTTATGTTACGTTGTTTATCTATTTCCTGAAGTGTTAGATTTGATGATTGTAATGAAATGATGATACAACATACAGTATTCAATTCAAATGTGCTTCTAACTTCTAAATTGAGCGCGTTCGGTGGTATTGACTCTAAGAAAGAGGAAATGAAAAATGGCGTCTCTAGCTACATGTATAACAAAGGTATAACAGGTTTTGGCCATGGATTTACACACGCAGGTGCAAATATGTACCAAACCATGAAGATCCCAGCTAATCAGTATGACTTCATTATAACACTTGGAGATAGATAGCGGTGGATTCGGTCTGTCAAGTTGTTCGGTGTAATATAAGCAGCCACCGACACGTGCCTGCGAAACTGTGTGTTACGCTGAATGGCGGTTATGCAGGCTTAGCTAATACAGATACAGTTCATACGAACGACTCTTGATGCACATGTTAAGTGTGTTGCGTCCTTACTACCTACACTGTGTAAGAATACGCTTGGGTAAGGAACTCTGAAGACTGAAAAGGAAAAGGAAAAGACCCAGAGCTAGAAGTGATGTTTAATAACTAAACTGATTCATTCGTGACGTATTAGTCTGGGTTCTGGGTTAGAGGTTAGAGTTGGGGATCGACCATTAATAACAAGTGTACATGAGTAAAAGCAGGTTAGGGGAATACCCAAATCAGTGAAGTCTTGGGACAAACCACCGGCCCCCTCTACGCACAACTCGTGCAATTCTGACCTTTACAATCTATAGCTACACATTTAATTTTCTTCGTAGCACAACTAGCGCCAATGTAATGCTATGTTCTTCTTCTTCTCGTGCATAATGCATATAGTATCATTGATGCCCCCTTTCCACTGAACGCCGAGCTACCTACATTGAACTTGTTTGACCCATAATATTATGGTGGCATTTATGATTGACGATGTAAAAGTATGCTTTAACAGAAAACAAAACACAACTAACGTCGAGAATTCGTCTTTATCAGCGAAATTCGTCTGAACTATGAGATCATTCGGTCGTTCGGTGATCGCAATGCCATGTGTGACCCTTGAATGAAAGTTCGATTGCTTTGCTTTTGTGGACAAAGCATTCTCTGATCATCTGATTTGTGTTTCGTGTAAACTCAATTTATAGCATTGCATTTGCAAAATAGAGGTTATATCACTTTGTAAACAATAGGTTTTACCAATATAGCAGTGACGTCGACCGTGAATTGTGGACCAATCCAGATAAAACCGCTGCACAACGTCACGGTCGGAGAAGGACAAACAGCTACTCTAACCTGGGACTTCACCATTCCCTCACACATCGACGTCTCTGAGATGAACGACATGACAGTGTGGACAGAGACCAGAACATCCTACTGTGAGCTCATGTCAGAAGGCGGAGCGCACCACACGTTTTGTTATGGAGACTTCGACGGTAGGGCTGAAGTGAAGGTCACGTGGTTTCCTCACTCAGAGGGCAACAGAAGGAGACGAGGAGAGCTGACCCTTGACCTGGCGAACGTCACACGTGCAGACACCGGCTGGTACGAGGGGGAGATCAAACTGCACGGACACGACATCAGGAACGGCAAAATGTTCCTCCGTGTCATTGGTAAGTTATAATTTTGGCGACGCCTCGGTGTGTAGCCTGTTGCTTGGGTGAAGTATGTTCACTATTTTACACACTATCACAACTCTTTATAGGTGTTTGTGGTACTAAGGGTAATGATAGGCAAGGTGAATTAATGGACTGTTGTACACACTATCACAAATGTTTATCATTTACCTCACTGATGTATTAATTGCTTCCTGATGCCATATCAGCCACTAGTTCCATTCATACGGTACCAGTGCGTTGTAGCAATTGAGTGTTTTTATTTACCACTTGACAGAGAACTGTCACACACCCTGTAGCGCAGTTACCAGCACTACTGTATCAACAGGTGCGTGGTACTTTCGTACTCAAATGGTATTAACTTTAGGCAGAATAACTATGGTATTAATATAACCTTTATTTCTCACTTCCCTTTGCCGAGTTTCAAAACCTGTATCACATACAGCTGTTCAGGTAATTCTAACGCGCCCAAGGTATCTTATATAGAATGTATTTAGAAAGAATTGCTGGTGCAGTGCCAATGATCTGTATGTATCGTACTCATCAGTATATGCACTAAAAGTGTCTCCTGATATCTCTCTCACAGTGGACCTGACATGGCGAATCAGAGTAAAAGAGAACCATTTGATCGTTTAGTTTTAACTATAACTGACTGAGCCTGTTTTACTTGGTAAAACCTAGCTTCAAACCAATCACCACCTAACGCTGTAATTGCTGTATATTTTCTTCTTACCCCAGGGTTCACATGTCGTCAAGGTGATGGCTTCTCTAAAGGAATTGGAGCTGGGGTAGCCATTGGACTTCTACTAGGAGCTGGTCTGGTCCTCTTAGCCATGAAAGTTATGGCGATGTACAACGTATATAGAAACACCTGGGGTAAGACTATTCCTGGTTTCAAATAAACTAAAACACTTTTGTGTGGTAAACGGATCCTTCACGAGCTTACTAGTTCTATAAAATTTACGTGGAATATATATGTTCGAAAGCGTTACGTCAGAGAGTTGAAAAATCTAAAACAATCTTTCTTTTTCAGGTACGTGACAGTGAGGGATCGATTGGTTGCGGTCACCGCCGCACTAGGCAATCAGTGTTGTGAACATATAGGAAACAAAAGTATGTTAACACCGTAGGTAACAAAATAGTTTTGAAAATTAGATATTAAGAATTTTTAAAAGACAACATTGTGCATAATCATAGTTGACTTGTATCCAGCAAAGGAAGCAATATAATAGTATTAGTATGAATATTAATGGAGATCTAGCCAGTATGGTAAAGCAGGTGCTGGTGGGGGATTGTGACTTTGTCATCTTGCATATCTATGGTTCACATGTTTTGCACCAACTGTACAGTCGACTGTGCAACTTGTCCTGCACAGAGTAAGCCATGGGGCAGTGTGCATCATCCGTATGTCGACTTATGTGTTAAGACAGGGGCTTCGTGCCTACAGTATGATGTGTGTTTCTCTTGGCCGTTTCTTAGCTCCAAATGTACAGCAGAAACATTGTAGAGGCCAGTGCAAGTAATTACGCAAGACAATGTCAGTTATCGATATTGCTGCTTTGAGTTTATGGTTTTCAATCGATTGTTTAAGACACGTAGAGGTAATGGTCCCGTCGTCATATCGTAAATTATAACATATTGCGAGACATGTTGAACACAGAATTTAGCGACCCCTTATAATGTCATAATACAAAAATTATTTTTCAGCTGCAAAGCATCCGAAAATTTAGACGTTTGCATGTAAACAATGTTAAAGCAGCTGTTACGTATATGCCTTCACAGCATAAAGTGAAAATCTGCTACGCTTCATTCTAATGTCACTTATTCTGACATGATCAGCTTATATATTGTAGTCTTACATGGCGTAAATCAATTCATACATGGCACAGTTATCTGACATTTTACAACGTCACGGTGTAAAACAGTGATGTATTACAAGGTTTAATCAAATGAAGCTAATAAGGACGTAATATCATTTCAAAGTGTACATCATGGTGTTTATACCATTGTTGTATTTTGCACATTACCATTCATAGTTGCACCCTTCTAAAATGAGTTTGTTGTTTTCAACTTTGCTAAATTTTAGTTTCCTCACTTTTCAATCTTGCTTTCCTTTATGTATACATTTACACAATCGAATAATTTTACATTATTGACATTTCTATGTATTGCTTCTCGTCTCACATCGTTATGACAGCATTGTTTTTGTTCTATGGTAAGAATTATAGTCACACATTTGTTAGCCTTGATTTTCTGTGTACGTGGCATGGAAAAGTCTGGTCTTTGAACCAAAATGTTGTGTTGACTGCACAGACGCTTCATGCCACCTGAGTGGGCATTTTATGTGATTGAAGTTTGAACGTATGATCCAACATAAGGAAACTAA
>LZCU01058393.1:1406-15951 GCA_001663935.1 Asymmetron lucayanum | reverse complement strand
CAGAATGCAGAGGGGTATTTCGAACACTGAATTGAAAATGCAGATGCCAAGTTATCATGCAAAGACTAGTACCTAGAGAATTAAGCTGAGTTCTTGCCTGCGTCTAAGATCCTGGTGACAATGGTAGCATCATACTCAGGGACGTACCCTTCCAGTACCCTGCTACCAGTCATCATGGGTACACCAGCCACAGCTACAGTGTCCTTGATAGCTACAGTCTTTCCATGTAACTTGCCTTTTGAAGCTCCTGTTATCTCTGTCCTCCAATACCTAGAAATTGATGTGCAGTTGATAACCTGCATAGAAACTTATTGTCTGTACATAATGCAAGAAGCAGCTACAGACTGGTCGGTCTGGGAAGGCTAGGACAGTAGGAGAACAGGTGATAACTTCATGTAACAATGTACCGTATGTGCCTTAAGTGAGAGATAGGTCAGATACATAAACTTGAGCATAGATACAGCTGATTTGTAGTAAAGTGCTAATTTCATTGCCTAACTGCATGCATTAACGATAACAATGAAAGCAGAAAGATGTAAGACCTAAAGTATATTACACCCCGCTAGATAATTCTACAAGGGGTATGAGTCATATGACTATGATTTAGTGTGAACGTGGGAGGACCAACTGTTAAATACATGGTACGTTTAATCAGAATCTTCCCCATGCATTACGAAAACCAGTACTAGTACACTGTAATTCTGCTTAATGTTTAATGAGAGCAGTTGCAAACAAATCACATAGAATTAAAACAGCTGGTTACAGCGCTAGCTTACAGATGAAGCAAGAAAAAGTTGTTCATGGATGTTGTTCACAGTCCCAACCATTTATGTGTGTCACCATCTGCATGTAGCGTTACATTGAGTGAATGCTCACCATGCATTGTGTGGATTGTCTTGAGGTTCAGGTTGCCAGCCTGGGGTTCTCGGCCATTTTACTGGTGGAATAGGCTCTGTCATCTGGTCCACACGATGGTAGGATGAAAGCGTTTCCTTGATTACAGCTTGGGACAACAAAGTACTAGTAAATACATGGATATCAAAACTCATAAGCCATAAAATTAGACAAGCAGTGACTATGTTGAGTGAATCGTGGTCACAAAATAAGGTATAAGCTTCGAAGAGAAACAAATGCATACTGAAGCATAGTGTTCTGTTCACAATACAGACCCCCTCTTAAAATCATCCTGATAAGCAAAGTGTTAAGTTGAAAAAATATAGATAATGCATGGTTAACAGTGTGTTTCATGGACCATTACTGCAATGCTGATGTAATAATGAGGTAGTACGGTACAGTCAAGATTCTTCAGAAAAATACACATGTAGCTCAAAATTTTGATCTAAAAGTATATACATAATCTTGCACCTTCTCTACAAGGAAGGGTGACAATTCTATTCACAGTCCATGGTGAATGTTTGGTGAATGTAAAGTATGGCTGGCTGATCGACTACCTTGATACTGCTTTAGTTCTGCCTCATCTAGGTCAAAGTTGAACTTGGCTGCTGTCTGGGATAGTTGCTGTAGGGACGGTGTCTGCACTGCTGGAGGGCAATAAAGTCCTGAAAAAAGCACAATGTAAATATCACACACTGGAAATACCAAAAAGAGGAAATACCAGACACAGTTGCTGTACCATGGCCAATGGTAACGTTACACACATCAGTCCTTGGCAAAACATAGAAGGGCACATAATTGCTGTTTAAGCAAATGGTTTAACACTTAGAGGTCCTTTAAAAACCATACAGGTCTCATTTCATAATTTGTAGACACCAAATCACTAAGGTGTGTTTGTTGACAGGTGTGTGACCTCTGACCCCCATTTTGTTATTCATCCACTTTCTTGTAACCCTCTTTTTGTATATTGTTATACACTCAATCCCTAGTTTTCCTTCCTAGGTGCCGGGTCTTCTTCTAAACTTCAGTATCACTAACTACTGTCTTTTTTATTGACACACTAGCAATTTGCCCCCCTCCCCCACACTGCTGCCTTACCTGAGTCATCTGCAAAGTTGGAAGCTTGCCTCTGCATTCTGCGTGGCTGAGTCAAACGCAGTGTTTCTCCAATCCGTGCTATCAGCTGTGAGAAGTTGTATTTCAATCTTTGGATCAAGTGTATGGGCCTCTGAAACAGGAAAATCGAGCTACATGTTACTTCTTCAATGTTTGCTCATTATTTACATATTCTGGCCTACATTTAGTATGGAAAATGTCTTACCACCATTGAGCTGAGGGGTAAGCAATGGATAGCAGTGTCCTCTATCTAGACATCTAACGTTATTGAACAAAACCCTTTGTATCCTTCTGTTTTTCGGGAACAGACTGGGCCATTCCAACTGGAGAAGACATGGAAGAAGAGTGGTTCTGCGTAAGTGTCCTAATTTTGTGCCACAGGCGGTGACCTCTGACCTCATGCTGGGCGTGGCTCGGATGATGGATGAATGATAGATTTATTGGCTTTGACCACGCATACACTGGAATCTTTCACTCCTGTGCTGTTTGCTAAAAATGTCTTTACTGAATATTTTTAGGATTTTTTAGCAAAAAGAAAAAGAAAACGTACCGTGTCCAGAGGAGAAAGAAAAACGAAAAAAGTTTTCTATTGTCCCATGATTGTATTTCTGCCAAATGATCTGAAATTGGATATGGCGATAGCTGTTGCAATGCGAATTAGGTACATTTTGAATGCCCACAGGGATAATCCTGGACTGCTGCGTTCTTCTATTTTCATCTTCATCTATTTTTCACTAGGTTGATTTAGAACTGTACTTTTTTGGGGGCAGAGGGGTAGTGATGGTGAGTGAAATATATTACATTTGCCGGTAA
Source organism: Asymmetron lucayanum (assembly GCA_001663935.1). Classification (NCBI taxonomy): domain Eukaryota; kingdom Metazoa; phylum Chordata; class Leptocardii; order Amphioxiformes; family Branchiostomatidae; genus Asymmetron; species Asymmetron lucayanum. Next base: position 13,128 of record LZCU01058393.1, on the reverse strand, counting down.
GCTTTGCTTTTAGTTGCGTCTCATTACGGAGCAAAGACACATTGTAAAAATACTTTCCAATCAGTTTGGTTGTTGGTGGTTGTTTTTTTGTTTTTTTGTTTTTTTGTTTGTTTGTTTGTTTGTTTGTTTGTTTCTTTCTTTGTATTTTGTGCATATTGAAGAACTGCTTTCTAATGTAAGCCTCTGTGTGTTCATATTTGAACCGGTAATAATCAACAGCTGCTTCCCTCAGACTGAGATGGCGATCGTTTATGTGAGTGTGGCTGTACCTTTATCGAGCTATTCGATTTTAAACTTGAGAGGGGTTAACGTCACTGATTCTTCTTCAAATTTTAAGTATGTGTGGATTGACACAACTTAAGAAATGTCGATTTCCGAAAGTTTTCGAGGACACTGCACTTCACGAACAGATATTTCCAGTGAACCCCTAGTCAAACTCCCGTTCTCCGTGCACTGTAGGCCTGTTCTTGGACTCTAGACCAAGAATCAATGATCACCGGTTTACACAAGCCCAGCCACATAGTTACATGCAATATTTAATTGCCCTGCAGGTTACGTGGTTGTGATAACCCTGCCTATTTTGTACTTGATATGCCGCCTTTCTAATCACTTTCCCACGGTCCAGACGTAGACATGACGTACAACATGGTTATGTACTAACAATATGTTTTTGCTTTTCACTTTATATGATCCAGCAGATTTTTGGCTGGTTCAAATAAAAAGAAAATGGAACGAGAGATATTGCTCATGAACCGGGAGCAGAGGACAGGACCAGATTTTTTATTAGATATTAATAATAACCGCTTTGATTTGAAAGCATACGACACTGGTAAAATTTACCATATGAATTTCAAATTACATGACATCATACTCAAAATCTTTATTTATCGCCTAGTTTTATGAAAGCAATTTCTAGAAAATCAACTGACCATGAAGTATTTGTCATGTGTGTGTGTGTGTATATGTGTGTGTGTGTCTGTTTGAGTTTGTCTCTGAGTGTATGTGTGTGTGCGTATGTGTGTGTGTGTGAGCGCACGCGCGTGTGTGTTTATGTACTTTGGAACTCAAATACATCACATTAATTCCAGTCATATCATAATTCATACAAATTGCAGAATGTTTAAGAAAAAATCTGAGTGTCGCCAAACACAGTGTTTGGCACAGGGTAAAGTCTGCATTAACCTTATGACATGCCCGCACCAAGCTATTTGTATGCCACGTGCCTTTAGTGTCAAGATCCAAACGTTTTCTCGCGCACACTTTTGTACGTAGTAGGACAATTAGAGTCTTTATTCTTTCTTTTCTTTCCATACACTCCAGCACTATGATTCGAGTAGTTCTTCTGCTCCTCTTGTGTGGTGTCGTCCTGTGTCAAGATGGTAAGTAAAGCACTTGACTTTATTTCGATTGAGTTGCATGCATGAGGGGATTTTGTGTTGAAAATATTCCTTCCAGTTTTCAAGCCAAATTCTTCCAGGTGCTTGATAGTCGAAACAATGCTACACACTGTGATCCTTTTTGTACGTTCGATGTGTTGTTCAGACTGGTCTAATTGTAGTATAGACGTTGTATAAAATGTTGTCTGTTGTTTTTACAAGGGAATTGATAAGCAGAAAGTGAAGTATATAAAGATAGTCCTAAAATGTTTGCACCTTCAGGCAAGATAACAAATTCAGCACTTATTTTCCATCATACAATTAAAGATACGTGTGTCATCGCTGTACATATAGGCATGACATCGTCTAATGCTGCCTTCCAAGAAGGCTATATCATAGGTTTTATCATTATTGAACGTTCACACCAACGACCTTTGCCCTTATAACAGTACTACAGGCACACAAGTACAATTGGAAATTGTATTTATTCATCTATTGAACTGACATACATGGGGAACGGGGGCGTTCATTTCAATCTGTGCATTCAACGTAATGGATAACTTTGTCCAGATCATATAGAGATACATTTTGCTTGGGTTTGACTGCTGTCTGTTCTTTCTATCTATACATATATCTATAATACATCTATCAAAAATGCCAAATATATCCCACCGCTCTGCTTTCCATCAGTAGCCCCTTCTCCCATAAACCATTTATACTTTTTATTGAATATCTTGGGGATAAACATAAATGTATAAGTATTACATCCGTATCTGTATTGGTTGAGCCGGTATAACCGCCATCAGGCGTAACACACCAACATTGATCACACATTAGCATAGGATTGTCTATGCACCTATATTATGAAACTTAGAACACATGCAATATATGAGGTGCCTAGGCATTCGCAGGAATTTTATGAGATTTGTTCGAATTTTATGGAAACCGCAGAAATCACTATGCAAAAACGTTGGAATTTTATTTAAAAAAAACAGGAATCACTATGAACGTGCGTACGAATTTTATGTGACACGATGGAATCTTATGTCATTCGCTGGTATTTTATGCGATTTTATCCAATCATCACGGGGTCACTTGATTCCCCAAGTGTATGACGTGTCGCCAGGTGGTTCAGCGATGACTGGGTCAAATCGCATAAAATTCCAGCGAATCACATAAAATTCCAGCGTGTCACTTAAGATTCGTACGTGTTCACATAGTGATTCCTGCGTTTTTCATAAAATTCCAACATTTTTGCATAGTTATTCCTGCGTTTTCCATAAAATTCGAACGATTCTCAAAATTCCTGCGAATGCTTAGGCACCCCTTGAATCAGCACTGTCTCTTAGACATTTATCATCAAAACAATAAGATTTGCTTGTTGATTTATTGTCGTGTTAATTCTATATTGGCGTGCAGTATTCAGCTGAAACAACACCTCATTTAAATGTAATCCAACAGGAGATATCGATGAATCCCAACATGCACTGCATAAGGGAGCGTACAAGGGATGGCATCAGTTTAGTAGATACCAGATGAAGGCTGACTATAGTGCATATCAATGGTGTTTCGTCGAAACATGATTCGATTCATCCTTTCCAATTAATGATCAAGACTTGCAAGCTAAAATATAGGAATAAAGAAACTTATATGTATCCATTTCTGAAAGGATCTACAGATAGCCCTCCTGACTGCACTTCCAACCCCTGTGGAGCCCACGGTACCTGCACCACTGGTGACATCTGCACATGCCAGGCTGGATGGTCTGGCCCAACCTGCGGCACAAGTCTGTTGAATCTTCTTTGATATCATTGCTATATTCGTTAGCTGATGTACCATGAGCGTTCTGTAGACCAACTTAAACCAATATAGTGTTATAAGTCACGACATTATGAGATGAATTTACATGAATGTCCCTGAATTTTTTTACAAAAACACCATATGTAACAGTTCCATCGTAGTAAGTAGAAATACTATAATTGTGGCAGCATACCAAGTCACTGTGATCGATGTCATATACACAGAAATATATTAGAATCTAAACCTAACTAAAGACTTTTCTATTCTTAAAATCGTGAACACCGTGTTATGTAAACTTCAAAATATGGCAATGAACCATACACACGGTGACTATTTGATACAGGGTGTTACAAAAGTGATCAAGTGTTCACTAGACTTTTCGTAAAGTGGACTCACTTTTAATTATTCCTGTAAACTTTTCAGAAGTCTCACCCATAAAATGAAACATGCCAAAACTGGTTTACCCACTCACTAAATCTAGTAAAAATAGATATGTTGTCCTAATCGTTGTGACGAACTCGTAGGTATTTTTTCACTCCTTTATCACAAAATGCCACGTCATTTATTTGTGATGAAACTCAGATGTGGACGAATGCGCACCCAATCCCTGTCAACACGGGGGTACCTGCACGGATCGAGTCAACGGGTTCACTTGTCAGTGTGTGCCGGGATGGACAGGAAACAGATGCCAAAATGGTTTGTTTTGCTATCAACAGGCAATTTATATATTTGATTCATTAATAACCAGCAGTTATTAATAAGTTTCACCTCCTGGCCTTGATGAATGTTCGCATTAGTCGTTTACTAACAGTTTACCTAATGATCATTTTACTGTTAGGTATTATTCTCAATCGTCACAATTCTGCATCAAATGTCTGACTATCATTTTTAGCACAGGAATTTGTGAACATGATATAATGACTATATTCGAACGGATAGAATTCGCCTCGATTATGCTTGTGAACGTTTCAAGCATCTCTGTTATTACACCCCAGAAAAGATTAGGCACGAAAAATAGTAGTAACTATAGCATTGCGGATCCGTTAATTCACCCGACTCTACTAGCCGAAGCAGAAATGATGTTCAAACTATTTTGAGCTTGAGCAGCAATAATGGGTATTTCCTCACTCAGATGTGAACGAATGCGCCTCTAGTCCCTGTCAACACGGCGGTACCTGCCAAGACCTCATCAACAGGTACAACTGCCGATGCGAGTCGGGATGGACAGGAAACAGATGCCAAACAAGTTTGTTTTTTCATCAACATGCGATTTATATCTCTGTAACTAGTAACAGGCAGTCATTGATAAGTTATTTAAGCACTTCGATCGTCCTGGCGTTTATCAATGTTCGAATTAGCCTCTTACCAATTGTTTACCGAATACCCACTTGACTCTTTGTCTCATTATTCTGCATCATGCACTTGCGATTAGCTGTAGGGCAAGTATGTGCAAATAAACAATTATTACTATGCATCATATTAGCTAATCGCAATTCTGTATCAGCTATATTTCAGCACAAGCCCTTATGAAACTCGTGTAATTAGTGTCTTCGAACAAATTCGTCTCGAGTATATGCCTGTGAACGTTGAAAGAAAGGATCAGTGTTTCATTCGCCATGCCCCCTCCCAACTAAAAACAGACACGAAAACCTTAGTAACTATAGCATTGGGGATAGGATAACCCATCCAGCAGAAATATCAGTGACGTCTCAACTATTCTGACCAATTACTGGGTATTTGTCACTCAGATATTGACGAATGTGCCTCAAATCCCTGTCAACACGGCGGTAGCTGCGATGACCAAGTCAACAGGTACACTTGTACCTGTGCTGCGGGATGGACAGGAAACAGATGCCAAAATGGTTTGTATCGTTACTAACAAGAGATTTATCTTTGGTGCACCGATATCCTACAGTGACACGTTGTTACGAACATCTCTTCCTGGAATGTTCGCATTGATCTATTCCCAACTGTTTACCTAATAACCCCATGTCTCTTCTGGTATTACTCCAGCTTTAGTTACTACATCTCCCTATGATTTGCGTCTGAATATTGCCGTTTTGGACTTAAAATAACTAGCAAATAACCTCGAAAAGTCCGTTTGCAAGATATTGTTTCCGCTGTTCAGTCGTGATAAAAATTAATCATTGTTTTCATGACATTTTCAGATGTCAACGAGTGTGCGTCCAACCCTTGTGGCTCCCACGGCACCTGTAGTCATTATGTGAACAGCTACTCCTGTGTCTGTGATCCAGGATGGACGGACACAAACTGCAACAGAGGTTTGTTTGACATGTAGAAGACAGTTACAGCTTTGCGCTTTTTCACCATTGGATTTAACTTGAACATCCTAAGTGTCCGCTTTCCTACTCCACTGTCGTTTGTTTCAAGGTTATCCTCATCCCTTTGGAGATCTTCATTAGAAATCGATACCTTTCTCAAATTTTAACAATGTCTGAATGTTCTCTTTACATCGTTATACTTCTCTTTACATCGTTATATAGATATTGATGACTGCACGCCCAACCCCTGCGATCATGGTACCTGTACTGACCAGGTAAACAGTTACTCATGCTCCTGTGATCGTGGATGGGAAGGAGATGATTGTCACTTAGGTCAGTATCTACCCCAGTACGTTTTATGTTAACAGTATTTTTTAGAGCTTCATCGCGATCGACTTTATATAGCGTTATCATTTTATAAGCCATGTCCACTGATGCTGCAAAAGAGTAGGTTGAGTATCTTAATAGATCTACCAATTCTTTTAGATCCTGTTGAAGAAGGATAAATTTGCCTTCAAATGTCAAGATGTCAGACAAAACTTCGCCTTAACTAGCGACAGTGCTTCATTTTGTTATATTATGATGCAGATCTACAATAACTCGAACAAACAATGACTTTTATGTCCCTGATAATAACATACAGACATAGACGATTGTGCCTCCAATCCATGTCGTCGCGGTTCCTGTTCTGATGGCGTGAACAGCTGGTCTTGCACATGTCCATTGGGATATACAGGAAACCGCTGCCAAACAGGTTTGTTCCGATCATATTTTTCGTTCTTTTTGTTGAATTTGTCTTTCTTCTGTCGTATCGACGCCGAGGCGTCACGCTGTTTAAGTGACCAAATGACCTAAATTTTGATATGCAGGTAGCCTTTAAAAGCACGGCCAGATTTTTTTTCATTTTGTTGATTAAGTCCTTAGAAATTGTTTTAAGCCTTTTGGGTAAAAATAGTCAAATTACGTATTCTCGACATCAGTGCCTTTATATTAACACCAAAATTACCTGAAACTGGGCACATCGATAGATTGACACAAAGCACTGAGACGTCTGATTACACTTGTTTGACGTATACCATTATAATGCTGTGATTGGGGCCAAAAGTGGCCAAAAATGTATATTTTCTGCTCCTGTACCCTCATTTAGGCCAAATGACCTGATATGTGTGATGCCACTTTTTTGAATGCGGACCTTTAGAATGTCATTGTTGATCTAATTTTGGTTGAAAACAGCCACAAATGCACATTTTCCATTACTACGCCTCATTTTGGGGTTATGAGAACACCTGCTTGTGAAAAGTTTTAGTCTTCGTCACCTCAGTTTTTACCTGGTCAACACAAGTGTTTCTTTATAGACTTTAATGTACTACAAAGATAGTCATTGTCTATCTCGACAACGTACTTAGCTGAAGTGATTACTACCGGCACACTAACTTAATTGACAAGAGATCATTTATTCTAGATTGTTCTTGTATAGTTCTTCCATACATGCTCGAACAATCTTAAAATATCCATGATTCAGTAACAAGTAATTATTTGCTTTCTTACAACACACAGATATTAATGACTGCAACCCGAAACCCTGCGCTCACGGTTCCTGTGTTGATGGTGTGAACAGCTACACTTGTACTTGTGAGGACGGATGGACAGGGACAAACTGTCACATAGGTATATGCCATTGTGAACATAACTTTTGATTTTTTTTGCCGAAAGTTGACGTACGGCTGATTGTAAACCCTTATTAGGCAATGTTTCATGGAAGTACTCTAATCAATGATTTCTTGCTATTCCACTTTATGGCCACTAGAACACTGTTCTTATCAACGGCTTTGTGTCTATATGCTCGATTACCATGAAATACTCCACACCAGTTATTTGATAATAATAGATTAACATAGCTCTTGTTCCTGGCTACTATCCATGTAGCGACACAATATAATCGATCAAAAACACCATAATTTTGACAAATAAATTCACTAGCTGATGTGTTATACAGAAGGGCGGTTATACCGGCTCAACTAATACAAATACAACTACCTACGTTCATGCTGTAAATACATAACAGATATCGACGACTGTGCGTCCAACCCATGTGTCCACGGCAGCTGTGCTGACAGTCTGAGCCAGTATGACTGCACTTGTGATGCCGGATGGTCGGGAAACACGTGCAACATAGGTCTGTACAATGTCAATATTTGCATGTTAGTCAAATTGACAGTACTTCACACTGTAGGCAATCATGTCATACAGTACGCCTCGTTCCTTGATCTCTCAAAGCATTGATGCGCAGGTTACTGTTTACCTGTATTTTACCAACAACACCATATCAAACAGACATTGATTGAGTTGAAACGGACAGGTATTATAACTTCAATGACAACATCAAACTGCACCCCAAGCTGTATCATGCCCGTTCTTTTTGGCATACAATGTGGTAAACCACAGCATCATTGATGATGTAGATTTTCAGGTTGTAGACATCAGGTTTATTTGTTTAGTTCATTGTTTGCTGCTGTTGTTGTATTACACAGCCAGTTAAAGGAACACTCAAGATGGGAAAGTGATGTGATCTACTTATTGTTTAAATAATGCATTGCAATAACATTGTAATTCCAACCCAATTAAGAGTCTTTTCTTGATCTACCCAAAGTGTGCTCCAAATAGTCCAAGCATGCAATACATCATCCTATGTTATCTTACAGTACTAACGAAAACTCGAATCTTCGTGGTACGATGAGAAAATATTTTGTAGTGTGTACCCATTTCTAGGTTGTATTGGCTTGCTTATTATACCTCGTTATGGGCAGGAAATTTACGATGGAAAATAAACCTCAGTTTCCCTCCTTTATGGTTCCTTTAGCCGCATTATTGAGCAACACCAGATCTGTACGTAGAATTCTGAGAACAAGCTGCTTTCAACTACCATACTTTCGCCTTCAAGTATGATAGGTTCTTTACCATGCTCAATGTGTGTCTGTCACAAACGGAACTGTCGGCTAGAAGTTCCCTTTAGAGGACTGTTACCTCCAACGGTAGCTTTACTAGGCATACGGGGCTCAGAACAAGGATGGCCTGGCTAATATTGCTGACAGCACTGACGTTGTTGTCCACAAACTAGAGAGCTAAGTTGAACTAATAGAGGTCTCTTAACCACGACTCGATGCTGTATGATAACTTTGTATTACATACAAAAAAAATACTTGAAATCTAGACAGCTGCCCACTGTCAGTAACACGTCGTTATTTACTCCACTACGATACACAGATATTGACGACTGCTCCCCCAGTCGTTGCCTTCATGGTACCTGCATTGATGGTGTAAACAGCTACTCTTGCAATTGTGACACTGGATGGACAGGAACAGACTGCAGCATCGGTCTGTTTCATCCACGTGATGTGATGTATTTACAACTTACAATATTTCACGAAACCTGTCGTCAACGTCAAGTTGTCTTTTTGTAGCTCTTCACTGATATTACTGTTGTAAGCGATTGCTGGTGATACTGTTCTAAATTTAGGTTCTGACGTATCGAAGATCAAAGTATAATGTGTTTCAATTTCATTGACAGTAGTGATTACAAACTGTCAGTGTTGCTCCGAAAAAGCCTCTCCAAAATTCCTGTTGGAAATTTCTGAAGAAAATCATAGAAAGTCCTATGTTTGTGAATGATTATACAGTTCTCGAAAAACACTATCCCGTAAGTCCTTTTTTCATCCTGATGATACACAGATATCGATGACTGTGCTTCTAATCCCTGTCGTCACGGCGGAACCTGCGCGGATAGTGTGAACAGTTACTCCTGCACATGTCAATTCGGGTACTCCGGATACAACTGCCAAACAGGTTTGTTGCGTCAATATTACATTTGAAGACCCCAGTAATTTGACAAGTGCTAAGTTTCCGTCCGTCCGAGCGTGTCCTTCGGTGTATCGAAGTTCAATTGCTCACTAGCGGAAAAGGTTGCAGACATTCGCGGAGAGAGTCGTTAAGCAGTCTACATCCTGTTTGACAATTTTCAGTCAAATTTTTACCACATTATAAAGAACAGTCTTATTGATAAAACTGTTCATCCTGTTTTGACTGAGAATCAGCTCCTAGCGCAACTTGTTCTTATCAAGTTCATGTACAGAACTGGTACGTTACTTAAAGAGGTGTTGTATCGCTTGTGCGAAACAAATAGTCAACAAGGTATACTTAGTTGTCGGGATTCCGTAACTGGCTCTTATTCTTTGGCTCTTTTGTACACAGATATTGATGAGTGCCAGTCCAACCCTTGTCACCACGGTACCTGCACTGATGCTGTGAACAGCTACTCCTGTGCCTGTGAAGATGGATGGACAGGGACCAACTGCCACATAGGTCTGCTTCATTTAGATGACTTTCGGTGTGGTAACATTTACCATAAACATAGAGACAAATTCATGTTTCGCTTAGTCGTCTTTAGCTTTTATGGTCCCTGGAATATAAGCGAATTCCAATATTAATGATACTCTGGACTTTATGTCAGCATCACAACTTCTGTCTGACGTCTTCCATGTAGCTTAATATCTAAACATTTGGGAACATCCCGACGTTTTATTTTAATGCCAGCGATTAATATTATGTTCATGGCGATTCACAGATATTGATGAGTGTGCGTCCAATCCCTGCCGTCACGGTGCCTGTGCCGATAGTGTTTACAGTTACTCCTGCACGTGTGAATTTGGGTGGACAGGAACACACTGCCAAACAGGTTTGGGGTAGAAGCAATACATTGCTGTTGCCGTAGTACATGGCGTTGATTTTGCCTTAGTACGTGACGTTGAGTTTGCCGTAGTAAGTGACGTTGACGTTGTCATGTTCTTATTATTTGCCTCGTTTCTTACAGCAAACCCCAAAAACCTCTGCCCAAGTCGTTGGTGGGGTTTGCGGAGAGAAAACTAGGCAAATGATAAGAACGCACAATCTTCTCCAACAACCTTTGCTTGGAGAGTACTGCCTATCAGTCATTGATAGATAAAACGTGTGAGATTACATACCAAGTCATAGGCACTTAACCATACCTACTATACCATAATGGGTCATAAAATATGTTGACCGGTACGAATATGCTAGAAACATATCACTTGATTTGTTTTCGCTTGGTAACATGGTAACTGATCAGAATTATCAAGTTGCCTAACGTAACACTTAAGCTTGTGGTCCAAAACAATTTACACTCAACAAGGGCTTTCGAAAAGTTTATTAGGTCCCCATCAGTTCCGCTGACCAATTCCTTCTGTCATTTGACCTAGCAGAAATGTTCGGTCGGCAGCGGGTCAAATGTCGTTGTTAAACGCAGACTTCCACTTGTTATTCTAACTCCACACAGATATTGATGACTGCACACCAGACCCCTGTGATCATGGCACATGTGCAGATAGCATCAACAACTACACTTGTACCTGTGACACTGGATGGCTTGGAAACAACTGCAACATAGGTCTGTTATATGTCTCTCCCTCTCCCTATAAAGACAAACGGGCGCCTTGAAAAGGATCAACCCACAACATGACCGAAACATACCATAAATGGTTTCTGTGGTGTTTTCATGTCAAATAATACCTACACACGCAATAAAACTACGTAAACTTGATCATCTTTGTTAGATAAACAAAACATAATATACTGTAGCTCCTATAATTACAGTAATGTACAACCATACAATAAAACACGGTTTACATCCCTGCGTCTCCAATTCTTCAATGAACCAAGGTTAGTACTGAAGACGATTTTTATACAGTACGTAATTCTACCCGGACGGAATGTCGGCAACGTTATTCTTTTAAAGTGGGCTTAATGTCATGCTACGAAATCTTCGAAATCAAAGGTAGGTAAACATAGCTAGCTTTTATCGGCGTACATTATTTGCCAAATCATACAATAGAGGACTACTGTACATGTGCCCCGTGTCACAAACTACACGTCCGGGCCATCCTCAACAAAGAGCGGGCGATGGCTACTCTATGGGAGGGAATCAGCGACAAGAGGTGCTCACCCTGCACTAATGGCGTCCACTTTGATAAAGCTGTACTGTACGAAACGAATAAAGTCATACAGTACTTTTGAGATAGTATACGTATTCCTTTCGTCTTTGAAAATTCTACTCAACTTACGATCTCACCGGCGTACGTCTGACAGCGGTTTTCTCTAACGTTGTTTGCGGTCACATGGGTTTCAGTACAGTATTTGTTGACTTAATCAAGATAAAAACAACTTCCGAAGTGTAACAACCGCAACACAACC
>LZCU01058392.1:0-13095 GCA_001663935.1 Asymmetron lucayanum | reverse complement strand
TGCTACTTTATTTGCATAATTAATGAGGGAAATCTATATTTCCTTTACCGTAGTATGTAAGCTATCATATGGCAGGTGGAAATAATACAGATATCAACTATGCAAATAGGGGCGTAATTTGCATAAGTTACAATAAATCTGTACTGGTTCTAAATATATCAGAGAGATATGAGGTCGTCCTGATATCCTCTTCACTAAATGAAAGTACTTTCCCGCTCATTATGAATGCAACTTGGGCGGAGAGAAACATTACATATAAATTATGTAAATATGGACCTTTTAAATTGCACCGTACATCGAAAAGCGCCATAGCAACGAAGTTAGTGGTAAATGATAGGACTTTTAAGATACAAACACTACCAAATAAGACATCATTTGCGCAGTTGATAAGGAAAGTCTGTCATTCTTGGCGGAGGTATGAGGTCGTGGAACTCTAGTTATAAAGGTCTCTCTCAAAACAAGTCTCAATATTTCCGGATTCCGGATTGCACCTCGTGGACCTGTTGATCACGCTTGTTTGTGGTCCACGTACATCTCTCCTATCGTTTCGGTGAGCGATTGTTTGTCCATCGTCTGTAACAGTTTTTGCTGAATCCCCGTTATCCAGATGTTACGGAGCACTGCTTCGTCTGTACCTATGTATTGTATTTCAGCACGCATCTTCATTGCATTTTCAACACCACTTATTTACACAATTATGTTTGAACAGACCCAGGGATCTGGATGGGTCGAGTCCGCGTATTGTTTTACGTGCTTCGGTGTCACTTAAATTAATTATGGCTGGAGTCTGGATCTTCACTTGACTGACGAGTACCACAACCGAGTTGCCAGAAGAAATAATCAAAGCAGGAGCGTTCTGGTTCAACAATGGTAAGACTGCAAAATCACCAAACAGTCCCGAAAACATCTGCATGTGGAAGAGTGATATTATAGGGGCTCTGTGTTCTCGTAGCAAATAAATGTTCCAGAAAGATCTCAAGCCAATCACTGACAACAATCAAAGAACATGTGTCTGTGAATTAAGCTGGGACCTTTGAATGAGTTTTCTTAGCGTTGTGAGGGATTTGGATTAAAGATGGGATCGATAATCATGTAGTGAAGAGCCGCTACAAGACAACAAATGACAGGAAAGCGTCATCGTAGTAACACAACAAGATGGCGACACTATCACTGCTCGACAGTCAAATACAGCGTCAGTCGTGTTTGGGTTACAGTACCAGCAGATGCCATGATGGCCTTCAAGTTTTTTGTTCATGTCATAACAATGTTTCTCCGCCAAGAGAGGCTGTGTTCAATTCAGCAGTTTTAATTTTAACATCGGTACATCCATCCCCGTTGTAGCCTCAGACCAGTGGCTCTTCCGAAGGACGCGCATCCACTTCGTCTTTTCTGTTGGTGAATTGCCAACAGCCTGGTAACGAGACTAACCACGCTGACCATGACCTTTTTTTCGACAACCGCAGTCACCGTCCAATGACAATAGAATATGTGGAAATTTCACAAAAGAAATACTACGAACCCTACGCAGTTAGAAAACTAAACTGACCATATAGTTCCAATTTAATGAGTATAGAGGTTAATTCGTTCGGTTAATTTCCATCCCAACCAATAGTATAAATTGCTGCTAAATAATAATCAAACAAATGCTTTACCACAACAACGTTCGTCCTAAAGACAGAATAGCTAGTTTGTGTGCGTAGTAGCTCTAATATAAGTGCAAATACGAACTTGTTAAAACAAATATTCTGCGCAGACGTGTCACATCTTCGCGCAGGTATATCTTAACGCTTTCTTCTTGAACAGTTGCTCAGCTGACTTGAAGGCGGAACCAGAGGGGTGCGCTTCCGGGAATTCCGTCGACATCTCAACGCTTTGTTTCTGTCGTCGTGTCTACTCATAACTGATTATTTTCGTGTCAACATACAACGGATTTGTGTCTTGTTGACTACACAGAGTAATAAGACAAAACTGTGGTCGCCTGTCCGGATATTTCAACAAGTTTTTGTTTAAAAGATGGCGAACGAGCATTCGGCGCTACAGAGTTTACTATAAATAAACCGGGAAATTGTTCTTCATCGTCCTTTCCGATGTCTGCTATTCGTAGGAAGGGTGAGTACCTTCACGGTAAGTTTTGTCAGTGCACACTATGTATGACAATCTCGTGTTATGAAAAGGCCAAAGAAGTTTTGTCGTTCGTTACAAAATGTTGTTTCGCTCTTTTGGCCTGTCGATTACTTCTGATGAACTTTGTGAAGTTTAGATTTTAATTGTCTCTGAATACTCTAACTTATGGTAGTTCAACTGTCAACATTACCAACTTTGGTAAGACACTTTTATTTTCAGTACATAAACGATACTTTATTCTGTTTTGCAACATATCAAGAAAAAATACAAGCGTGCGCTCGTTCACTGTGAACTCGTCATGCGATATTTGTCCAGTTACCTGCAATGCTAACGAAAGAACAACAGGCTATATGTCTCCTCTTGATAAATCTCTCGCCATATCCAGATCTAAAAAGCACGTTTGCCATTGCTTCACTCGCGCGATTGCAGCACATGTATATCGAGGAATATGAAGCATAAGCAAGTATACGGTGACGCGTCCATTCGAATATTCATTTTCGTCCAGCCACGGTCCATGTCCAAGCGAAGTATTGCTATCTTTGTCACTAATGTCAATAATTTTCTGCATAACATGTCAGCCAATTGTGCGATTGCTCTAGCGAAGATATAGTTTGGTGTTTGGATGTAACCACGATGACATGTAGGACCTAGTAATTTATCTCATTCTTTCATGGATTAAAAATTCGTAAATCTGTCAACTAGAAAAATGAGATAGGGGGTCACATCTCATTTCTCACTGGAAAAAGAGTACGTTGGACTGCCTTGAAGTTGAAGTGAAGAAGAAAAGTTTTACCTCATTTTTTTCACGAGAAGGGGAATACGTAGATCTGTCTTGCTTGTTTGTTGTTTCCTTCGGAGAACATTTGGTTGAAGGATGGGATATATGTACTGTTGAGATTAGTATAATTATAATTCTTTGAAGAGTCAGCTGTTAATGAGGAGTTCTTTGTTGTAAGTAGCAGACAATCACAATGCACAAATGTGTACATGTATTGTTGTTTTGCATCAACGCAACTACATTTTGCCTTTTCCCTCCCGCTTTTGAACCTTTTTGCACGGGCAATATACCTTTTGTGGCATACTATTTGTTCCTTAACATGGCTATTGCTGAAAATGGTATCTCTGAAAGGTTGTTTCATGATAGGTCCTTGTTTTTCGTTCGGAATGGTTTTTTGCTAAAGCGTTTTTTGCAGTAGTTTGGTGGCAATGTCCAAAATACTACACATATGAAAAGAATCCAGTAATAAGGATAGAAATATGATGGTGCTATGCTTATGTACCAATAATATTATGGAATAAATATTGAGGCACTGGTTTTCCTGGCCTATAATAGATACTGCCGAAACTTTCCAAGCAGTTGGGGTCATTATTATGGCCTGG
The DNA here is from genome assembly GCA_001663935.1 of Asymmetron lucayanum. Lineage (NCBI taxonomy): Eukaryota > Metazoa > Chordata > Leptocardii > Amphioxiformes > Branchiostomatidae > Asymmetron > Asymmetron lucayanum. The sequence goes on along the minus strand of LZCU01058392.1, from coordinate 9,591 downwards.
CCTTGGTCACAGCAACAACAAATTTCAAAATGTTCTATTGCGTGATATGATAAACACCTTAAAGTATTGAATTACCAACAGGTCAATTTGATCATCTACTCAGTGTCTAAAGAATCAACATCACATTCACATCATATGTTGTATACCTCATGTTAAAGGACATTGTATTTACTTCTTCAACCATACATAAACGAATATTGTCTTCCCATGAGTTCCGAGGTGGTCTTGAGGTTAGGGTTGTTGGCTCAAAACTTTGAGGTACCCATTCGAATCCCTGTGGACAAGTCGAGATGTTGTGCCACAATTTCCATGCAAACTTCATACGAAGAACACTGCGGGAAACTTTTGAACATATGGACAAATATGCCAAAGACATGCAATGTATGTACTTGCATTGAAGATCATGAACATATGTTTTTGAAGTGGCTTGAAAGAATTTTGAGATGCTGTTTGCAAATTGATGTACACCTTTTTTAGATGTAATGTCGAAAAAGATCTGAAAACTGTCATACTAGGGTGTAAAACAGATTAATTCAATTAATTTAATGCTATCCATAGCAAAAATATGTCATATTCAAAAACTGGTGCAGATGTCGGAAAACAGACAGGTGACATCTACCATTATTTTAAAGCTGATTGTAACCTATACCTTAGAAATGTGAACATGCACAGTATTGTTTTGTCACAGTTATAAGTGTTATTTTATTGCAATGTTGTTGCTTTTTGTATTGTATATATGTCGAATATTGAACAAAGGCAATTCGTTGTACCCATGCCCCTTGTGTTAGGTCGTGCGTTATATACTTGTACCAAATCGAGTCTCGTGAGGTTGTCGAAAATAACAACGTTTCTTGTTGTTTGCAATTCCCATATTTTATAAAATATTGTGACAAGTTCATATTACATTTTGTATTTTCTAAGATTCGCATTCACACTGCCAATGACGATCGCAGTCGTCATAATTCTGAATGGGACCCAGTTACCGTACGAACGAATATTTGTACCCGGAGTCATACAATAAGAACTCCGTAGGAATGAGAACAAAATGCCCCGATACCCGAGGCCAGCAAGGAAATTCACCGTCTAGTCTTGAAAATAGAATTATAAGCACAACAACAGTCAGCTATTCCAAAACCAGGCGTTCTTTAACCGGCGTCCTGGCTAGCTAAGACCAAACCAATGCTGGCCTCTCTTTACAACCGTATAGGGTCCCGTGTTGTGCATATCCACTCAGATATTGTTAAACAACCGAAGTATTTCTCGGTATCATTGGGCTACGCTGTCTTTGTATCAGGACTCGTTTTTATTGAGTTTTGTAGTTTTCGCTGTCGGCTGGGGAAAATAAACATACGACCATTTTGTAAGTTTTTGAACCTCGATGCCCACGTTTACCGCAAAAGTGAGAAGACGCCTCCGGACAAGGTTGCTGGAGCCCCGTGTACGAGTGCCAGTCGTCCCCTGAACAAAATTGAATCGTAGCCAAAACGTCAACTTTTCTTACTGTCGAGAAGGTCTAATCTTGTGATCAGCATCGACTCCTCAGTAAGCTTTCGGCAATGTACCCTGAGATTTGCATCAAACTTTCTGTTCTCTGGACACGATTAACATTTCTGCACTGCTATGTGGACACGTTCGTATTATAATGGCCAAGGTCGCGAGAAATACAAAAGTATTACACAAAAGTGATACACCATACGGCCGCCGTGTACGGTGTATAAGTGTACAATAGTAAAGGAGAAATATCCTTATCACTTCGTCACATTGACAGTGAAAGGTGACCACAGTTAAACAAAGTTTCAATGTCGCATTGTCAGGACTACTACCATTTTCACCAGTGTACATTTTGTATATACATGCATGCACGTCGGCTGAGTGGCAACAACTGGTATTAGAACCCGAGGCCAGTTACTGCTACAGTTGTTGACGCGTATTGTGATCAAGAGGATGTTCCAAGGAGGAACGTTGTCGCAATGCCTATTACCGTCCGTACGTTTGGATTTTGTACATAGAGTAAAAGAATGGGGACTCCAAATATCAGGCGCTCTGTTTAAAATGGCGACCGTCATCTGGCTTCACGCCTGAAGCTGGCGGAGGAATACACTCAACAAGTGGTCACAAACACTCCGGCTGAGGTTAACATACGGCCGAATGAATGTCTACGCTACGTATACCGGGAGTAGTGAAGCCGGTACTCCCTGACCAAGTACCCCGATTCATAAAACCACCAAAGTCCGAAGAAGGATAATATTGAACAGTTTTCGACGTCGTTCCAACTACGAACGTTCATACTAATATTACATTCTAAACCACAAATCCAAAGAGCAACTTTTGTTTCATCAAATATCACTCATCACCAATACATGTGCTGGAGCTGCAGTCAGAGTTCAAGTTGCGCTCAACGCTATACGGTAAAGTAGATGTGGATTGAATCTGTGCAGTTTTATCCGCCATATTGGCAGTGGAAAGAGTGTGTCTATAACAACCCTCAAATCTTGTTGACGTAACCGCGATAAAACATACGGGTAGATGTCAATTTGATGAGCCCAATATGCACAGAAGTGTCGAATACAAGTTTTTGTCAGCGTAAAGTGACGGAAGAAAGGGGAATCAGACCAGAACAAAGACCAGAGTGTACGTACCGCTTGCATACATACCAACAAGGGGCCCAACAAATATTCTTAATCAGTCTCGTAGTTGTAATGATAACGATCGAAAAGCTGTCAAGAATATGTCATTCTCTGCCAGGTTTATTAGCTTCAAATGTACTCAATTTCCAAATAAGAAAACACAATCTTTTAGGCAGATATAAAGAAACAGCAAATGATAATTCTAGTGAAGAAATTTCGCGCAAAAGTGTTAGGTTACATATATGCTGCAAAATGTACCATTGATAGGATACCAATTGTATTCTCTGTGTAACACATATTTGCCGAAGTAGGATTTCTATACTTCGACCCAGATATTATTAAAAACCCGAAGTTATTCTTGGCCTTATAGCACACCACCCCCTTTGCATCAAGGCGCATTTATTGAGTTTCTGGATCTCGGTGTCATTATTCTGAAGGCCTCGCATTTACCGTACACCGTGAGAAGTTGCCTCTGGACAAGGTTGTCGGTTCCCCGTGAACGAGTGCCAGACTTCCCCTTGAAATGAAGCGTTGCGAAGATGCCAACATTTGGATATTGCAATGCAGAGGGTTTTATTATGTGATCAACGTATACATGAAGTCCGCGGTAAGCTAGTGTAAGCATCCGCCTTTTGTTGCTTGTATACTGAGATAGCATTAAGTTTCTCTTCTCTGCGTCTTCTTTAAATATTCATAAAATCTTTACGCGATATACCAGAAATTGTGACTTGCAACTTGCGTGCTGCCATGTGGAGACGTCCGTATACTAATGTATTCCCTCAAGTTTGAAGTCACACGAAGTGTTCTTTTCGTAAAGAGAAGGGCAGCTGTCAATTACAGTGTATAAATGCAATATACAGGAGAAATGTATATATATATATATTGTATGTATGTATGTATATGTGGTTTTCTTCCTCATAAAATTTTGTTGATATTGAAGAAACACATAGCTATGTACTTAGCAGATGTTATTCACCGATAAAATTCTAATAATCAAATATGAATCAGTTATGGTTTGATTTCAGTGCCTATTCAAAAGAAATGAAGAATCTTAGAATACGATATGTGTGTGTAGCGTTGTAAATATTAGATCTAAAAATGGTGAAATGATACTCCGTCTTTCCCTTGCAGTGGATCACAACGTATACAATGTACGGGACAATTTGTTCACACGTATCACCAACGGTTACCGTATTTTCAATATTACATTCATCGCAACCCAAAATGTATACTTGTGTATGTGAGCCGGGTTAGCTACTACAGCCCGAATTCAAACTCTCAACCGTTAGGTTCAGATTATTATTGTGTCAATACTTGAAAGAAGAGACAACAACATGAAAATTATTTGTTGCATATCCATTATGACCAGTGTACCCATTTTTCATTTAATCCATTTAAAGTGAAGGTGTTATTTATTTCTTCTTTTGTGAAAAAAATTATATGTGTTGTCATTATAAACGTTCTAACCCTTTAAAAAGTAGCTCCATTTAAATCAGAAGAAAATGAACAGAAAAAAATAATGGACCAGGAGGCGAGCTAGATATTTGCTGCAATCTTGCCAGTGCTGTGTTTGTTTTCTTTAGGCTACAAACTTATCGAACCGTTGTGAAGAATGACAGTGAATTTTACTAGTTTTACATGGGGTAGCTGAGTTTTGAACTTGATTTACAAACTACTTCTGTAAACAAAATTTGTCGCCTGAATGTGATAGTACCATCAAAATTGAATATTCTATAAATAGTTCTATTTACAATAAGATGACTAAAATGATGAGTCACTGATGAAAGTTATGTCACTCTGTACTTCTAAAATGCGTTAATGCAAAGTGTTTGTAGAGAAATCTAGATGCAAGCCAGAAGACTTAAACTGACATATTGATTCAATGTTGAAATCAATCCATCTTGAGACATTGATGTATAAATATGTCTGAAATATGAAAATATTTTGGTTACTTACGTTACATAACCTTTACTATTTTTCTTAGTTTTGTCTTCATATGCATACCTGATGATAACTCCAAATAACTGTAATAATGCAAATTATTCATGTTTTAATTTTTGTATAAAGACATTTCTCTGTGTAATAGACATTTCATAATTGACAAACGGGTGTCACAAGTACGAGGTACCCGTTGCAAATAATTAAAACAATCTTCTTTATTTAAGTTGTAGACGTTGTATCCAGAAACCAGCACAATGCACTCTCTTCTTTTTTTCACTATAACAAAAATCAATTCTTGGGAATGATTCATGATACTTCAATAAATGTTTTAAAATAAATTAAGCAACAACACAGAAAAAGGAATTGCTACTGATCTGAGAGTACCCAGGCGCCGTTTAAATTTAGCCATAGCCACTGGTTTATTTTCACACACGTCTGTCATCATTAATTGATTGACATGCACTGTGGCCATTCCTGAGGGAAAAACTTGAATCCTTGACCAACCGGCTCAACGGTAGATTAGTTTGAGTGAAAATAAACACATGGCAGTCTGAAATCCTGTATGTTGTATTATTTTGGTCTTTGTGCTTATAAGGTATTGTACAAGGATTCAAAGGTGGGACGTTTTCTACAAATGGCTCTATGTCTCCAGAAGGCACCGAATGTTAACTCCATGGCAGACACGCACAAGGGTGGGCCCGCGGCAGGGATGATCCTCGGGCTTCGCGGTCTTGGACTCGTGATATTTATTTATTTATACAATATGTCATGTATATGCGCGCTCGAATACTCAACCAACCGGCGGCATGATCTAAAAATCACTCGAGAATGTCTGCAACACTAGAATCTTGCAAAGTGTTGACTTGTTTCGTCTTTGCAAAGTATTGTCCAAGGCTTACAGAGATCTTATTTCTCTGAACAAAGCTTGCAAAGGACCACTACTGAATAAATCCAAGGGCTAATACACGTACACACCAACTGTGGGTCCCTAACAGGGTGCGACTAGTCTGGCGGGTTGAGTTGAAATGGTTGATAGATAGGAAGACGCCAGACCAAGAACAGCACGTCTTGTATACAAGAAATGTTTCTGCAAGTTTTTGGCTACCATTTCGTTTATTCACTTTGGGTGTCCTACTGTAAGGATGACGTACGATCCATGACTAGAGAGCGACTGCAGCTGGTAGCAGTTCCCATGGGAGACACTAGGGGGCACCAGGTCAAGACCAAGGAGGTCTTTTGGTGCTCGAGGACATTAAGTTATATGAGGGACAGAGTGGAATCAGCTCTGACTGATTATCATAAATAGCAAGTCAGGTCAAATGTTAACGAACTTCCAAGTTAATAGGTTATGTTGCCTATTACCACATTGTTTTCTTTACTTTTCCTCAGCACTATTATTTTAGACCATCGCTGAAGCATAAATTAACCAACGGGCTATGCACATTAATTGTGATTTTCAGAGCCAGTGAGTTGAGAGAAACAGTCTTCTTTGAATCTAGACGTCCTTTATTTGGTATCATTGACGTCATGGCCATTCACAAGGAAACATGAAGTCTAGAAGAAGATATCGAGAGCACTACGGTAGTTCCTAGCAGAGCCCCTATACATAGCAAGGGCATAGTCGCCATTGTCCAGATTAAATTTTGGATTTTAAAAATAAACAAACAAACGCCGTCACCGACATCAACGTGTTTGATGTTCAAATATCAAATTTTTAATCGGTCTCACAATTGTTTCAGCATTTTGTCCAGTTTTAACTTTAATACATACATAGGACAAGACTCGTTCACGATAACTTTACGATGATTCGTTTGCATTATGCGTGTTTCACCAACCTTCAGAATAACGCCTGCTGGTGCCTGTAATGTTCGAAAAAGATGACCCCTCCTCAACGTCATAATGTATGCCGCGATTTCCTCCCTTAGAATGGATTCTGAAGGTTTGAAACTCATCTTTGGGAGCTTCATGTTAATCTTGCAAACTACAGTCGTCTTTACCAACAAAACCATAAATATTGCCACAACGACAACGTCACGCAAAACTTGCAATATTTCCTCTCCTGATCCTTTTCATTTCTAAGACACCATCCAACGCTTCTAGAGCTCCAGGCTTTCAAGAAACAGACACTACAGAAATCCAGGGTGTAGATGGTAGACACGCGGCTGAAGTTGACTTCGACAGAATGGTCATCGACTCATCAGGCTGGCCGCTTGAATCCTCGACCAACAGCAAGGTAGACAGAAATGGTTGAAACCTCAGCTGATAATCTCTGCAACACCACAATCCTGCAAAGTGCTGTCTTGTTTCCTTTTTGCAAAGTACTATCCAAGGCTTACAGAGTTCTTAGTTTTCTGAATACAGTTCTGCAAAGACGAATTCCTGAAGGTAAATCCAGCGCCTATCACCAACTGTGGACCCCCAACACGGGTGCGACTAGTCTGGCGGGTTGAGTTGAAATGGTTGATAGATAGGAAGACGCCAAACCAAGAACAGCACGTCTTGTATACAAGAACTGTTTCTGCAAGTTTTTGGCTACCATTTCGTTTATTCACTTTGGGCGTCCGTCTGTGTAAGGATGACGTATGGTCCGAGAAAACAGGGCGACTGCAGCTGGCAGCAGTTCCCATGGGAGACACTAGGGGGCATCAGTTCAAGACCACGGGGGCCTTTTGAGCTTGAAAACATTATATGAGAAAGTTGGATGAGAGACTGCGTGGAATCAGCTCTGACTAATCATCATTCATAGCACGTAATTAGGCCAAATGTTAAAGTTATTCCGGCTTTTGTTGCCTTACCACATGGTTTTCTTGATTCTTTTTCCTCAGCACTATTATTATACACATTAGCAATCTCACCCAGCCATCATCGAAGCCATCCACATACATATTGCCACGATGTTACGCAAAACTTGCACTATTTCGTCTTCTGCCCCTTTTCATTTCTAACATACCATCCAAGGCGTCTAGAGCTCCAGGTTTTCTAGAAGCATACACTACAGAAATCCAAGGTGTAGATGGTAGACACACGGCTGAACTTGAGTTCGACAGAATGGTCATGGACTCATCAGGCTGGCCGCTTGAATCCTCGATCAACCGGCTATACGGTAAATTACTAGGTTAAGGAAAACACACGACATTCCCTAACATTGAATATGAATACAGTATACATTAGCATGCCCTTGTCATGAGGAATATTTCTAACTTTAAACTTACACGTCTCTTTTTCCCTTAATAATTTTTCTGACAAACTATGTAGCCAGTTGACCCGCAATAGTTAGTCATTGTCCGCAATTCACAACCGACTTGACACATAAATCCCTAACTCCTTGTGGTGCACTTTTCTCACACTTAACCTACAACTTAACATGTGGTCCATGAAAGTGCAGCTCCGCATTGCCAAACACAAGACTCTGACGTAGGTACGAAAATATACAAGGCAAACCCTTATAAAGGTGACGCCAGGGGTCGCAGGAAAGCAACCAATCATCTGTCAAAATCCCTTGCCTGTTCCTGCTTTGCACCAAACATTTAGGGCATCTAACTGGCTCTTCGTCAGTTTGACCAATGATTATATTTCCCTCCTGTATTCTGTATAGGGTACAGGGGAGATACAGTATATCATTTTTGGTGGTGTGTTTTTCTCTTACTTCTGTCACGTTTCATGCCTAGGTCACATTACCACAAAGGGGCCCGGCCGGGTAGTTAACGGGGTGTTTTAGGACTGCATGTGGCATGACTGATGTTGGCTATGACATATTAAACCCAAGTGTCATTGCCGACATCAGGCATGCAACAATGAAGTGCTAAAACACACCGTTAACTTCCCAGCCGGCCCCTTTGTGGTAATGTCACTGAGGCATTAAACACCTCTTTGACAGAAATAAATTTCGATAATTTTGGTGAGTGGGTAGTTTACATAACGGTCAGCTCAACAAGGTACTAATTAACCTCATTAAAAGATAATTAGCATAATTAACGAAGAAATGTTTATTTGTTAGGAATACTAGTATTTCCTTGACGCTAAATTGTAGGAATTCCATACTCATAACGTAGGTACCTTATTGACAGACAAATAATAAGAGCTGAAAACTACTAGTTCAATGTCCCCAGTTGATTGCCCCAGTTTGCAAAAATGGTAAGGGAATGATTTATTTGCTCACACATTGAGACAAGCATGAAAAGTTATAAATAATGTTAATACGGACCTAATTTGCATAGTAACATTGGCGATACGTAGAGATAGAACTGATATAGTAATGAGTGTATGTAATGAGTGTATTTTGGCAATTTGTGTTTTCTATGTACCTTAAGTCGATGTTATAGCAACTTGAAATAGTTCGACACAAATGCCCCTTCAGTTCCATAGCAAGCTGCCTCTTACATAAAAATCTGCCTTCAACCGAGAAAAAGACCACAGCATGTCCAGGATAAAAGGTGCAAAAACGGAAGTTCCGCTGCAGTACCAAGGTCTGCCACAAGGGTCCAAAGTCGAACCTAACCACCAGGGAAACAATACCTACCCATCTACCCACACATCAAATACTATTGCAATGCATTCAGAGGTTCTTAAGATATTGTACCAGGCATACATACACATAGACATCCCCGTTACAGTATGAAGGTCTTCCACCATGGTTACCAAAATCGAACTTGACCATTGGATCAACAACACCTAGCCGCATAGAAATACATCTGCCATCCATCCGGAGGTTCCTAAAATACCGCACCAGACATACATTCACACACACAGCCACGGGATCAAAAATCATACTACCCCCATCCATTCATGGAGGTAATGGCAGTCTAGGTGACGATGGGGTTATGGGGGAGTCATAGTCATGTCGTAATAATCAGCCACATGACATGGCTGCCCTGTTACTTCATTGAACCGGCTATTAACAACATTGAAGCAGCATTCCTGTTAGCATAGAGTATACTCCGCCAATGCTTAGAGCATGTACAATGGTTTGTTAATCTTGAAAGGACACACACAAAATGTCACACACTCACACACACACACACAC
>LZCU01057782.1:984-12684 GCA_001663935.1 Asymmetron lucayanum | reverse complement strand
TTTAAAACTTGTTCCATAATACTTAAAACAGAACATCTTTGATAAAAAAGACGTGTGTAAGGTTTGTGTTACCTGTTTATGGAGTTAAACTGTTTTTATGGGGCAATTATGCACCTGTTGCAGAACAGAGGGTTATCCATGATTTGTGTTCAGTTGCCTTTTGTACAATATCTTATTTCGTCATTAAATTAAGGTCTCTGCATGTATGTGCATGTACTCCTAAGGAGAATTGTTCTGACGTTATGTGTGATGTATATATAACTACTCTATTGGTTAGTAAGTTCATGGAGTGAAAATTTGTATAAGTTTTGTACTTAGTAGATGTAGTGTTGTAGTATGTTGAGTGTGATGTTTTAATCTTGTAGTAAAGGAAAAGCATGACGAGTGTACCTCACCAATAGTGAGATATGAAAAATATTGCATCTTTTTAAATGGATAGCACTTTCTGGTATTGAGTTCGAATCCTTGACAGGTCACATTCAATTTGTTAGACCATTGGGAAAGGCACTTAACACTTATTTCCTCACTTCACTCTGGTGAAAATGAGTACCTGGCTTCAGTCAGGACATCTCTCGGATAGGACATTACATGGAGGTCCATCGTGTGAAAACAGTTACACCTCGGTACATTCAAGAATCCACCACACTTATCGAAAAGAGTAGGGGACCATCCCTGTGTGTGTGGATCAAATCTATCGGTGCGGATATGCAGCTTGTACTCTTCAGTACAATCCTGGTGTGTTACGCCTTGATTTGGTTTACCGTGTATGCAAAATAAACAAACAAGCAAACAAACTTTATTTCCTTGTGCAGGTGTTGTTGGAGTGTACCTGGCGGGACACATCCTGGAGGTGACCGGCAGCTGGGCAGCTGTCTTCCACCTGACTGCTGCCATCAACATCTTTGGGCTGCTGGTCTTCTTGGTCTACGGATCTGCTGAGAGAATCATCTGAGGAACACACAAGCCAGAAAGCCCCCTCACATTTTGTCGTCTGATCGTCGGTTGATTATCAGAAAACTTTTTTCAACAAGTTTATGACAAAACAGAACATCGGCAAGGGTTTATAACAACCTTGTCTGACAAAAGCTAGCTGCCATTTGTACGACACATCATATACCTAGTTTGCTGTCACAAAGTCGTTAGCCGAACTCTGCCTTTGATTTGTGAGGGGCGCTGAAGGAAACAAACAATGCAATGTTTACCAACAGGCCAGCTACATAGCTGTACCCACATTGGTCAAAATGTAGAAATGTAAAACAAAAACTTAGAAAACAAAAACAAAGAAATTAACCAGTTTGACTGATGTGTGCATCCATTCTATTTTTGGCTTAACTGCCAAACTTGATGGTCTATTGGAACTGTTCCATTTTTTGTCATTGGTCAATGTTGTGGTTGGCACCTTTATTACATTTTTCATAATAAATGATTAAAATGCCTACATTCCAAGTACTCTTCCTAAGATGGTAATCTGGATTTGTCCTAATAGCAAATAATTTATACATAAGTAACAAATTCATACTCCTCAAACCAGAATGTGCCTTCCATCATATCAAAGAGTCAGAACACTGGGGGTAGTTTGATCCACTGCAAAGTTGTAGGTTTGAATGTGACGTGATATAATCTTTATTGACACGACAAAAGTACAGGGACTTTCTCAAGGTCTTCTACAACTAAACTTGCAAACAAACAAGTGGTTACAAAAGAATTGACCTAGACGTACATGTATGTGAATAATTGAACATGTCGAGTGTAACATATCGCTTATGATTACCATTATTTCTAAAGTCTAAACATCATATGAAATTGGGGAAGGCAAGAATGCAATATTTTCCAAATACTATCTTGTCCTCAAAATAAACTGTCACTGCCAGGTTCCAATGAACAGGTGATGTCCTATGGGAAACATAGAGTCAATATTTTTGTACTGTTTAAGGACATTGATATTCTAGGCTTGCCTTAGTAATAATAATAAAAAATGCAAGATGACTTATTTCTTTTGGCCGGAGTGCAACATACACGTAATGTGAGCTTATGAATTCTTACTAGTTTTATAGATACTTTTTTATGTGTTGATTTTGAGCCTTCTTTACATTTGTCCAAGTACACATTCCATGATAAATTGCATGTGCATGTACATGTGGTTAGAGAATGTATGTAATAAAATATCAAGGGTGAGCATTGCTGAGAATGGTGTATATTTTAGTAATGTTTGATGAATTCTCAAGTTGTTAATGCATCAATGTTTTTGCCCCAATTTTCTTATCCTAGTGCCTCAAAGTTAATTATGCATGTGTTGCTTTTTAGCTACATGTACGTTGTAGCTGACAACTCTCAGAGATGTTAAGAGATAATACAGGTTCTGGTGGAGGGTTGTTACTTTTTATGTACTCATGTATCCATAATGATCAACCCTTTTGATAACAGAAGTCTATTTATGGTACAAAAAAGAAATACCATGCATGTAAATATTCTGTGTTGTATTCAAGTATTGGGAACACAATGTATCTCGATATACCTCGTGGGCATTGTGAGGGATAGGTGCAATCAATGAGGAATATTGATATCAATGTAAACAAAATCAGGTCACCTCTGTAAATTTATGACTGTTTTCCCTACCATGTATGTATATTGATTTTATGTGGGTGCAGGTGGGTGAGAGACTGTATCATGTTTTGAATATCTGAGATTTGAACTCAATGATGTTAGTCATTTACATCGAAAGATGGACGTGCAATGTAGTTACCTTATTTCCAGGTACAAAATGCAAATAAATATTGCAGATAGCAATGTTTCTCCAATTTTTTTTTACATAAACGTTTGTACTTATGACTTGTATTTGTCGAACAGTGGACATCAAAGAGTACAAAAAGAGACTGTTCCAGGTTTTATTTCATGTCGTTGAAGCACCAGCAAAGCTTTTTGTTCTGAATAGTCAAATCTGTTACATCATGAGTTACCTCAGTCTGTAGATTAGTAAAGGGCTCTACAGTTGACATACAGTCTTTTCCTTTCATGCTGAATGTCATGAACCTCTTCAAAGAATTATTCAGACCACTTTAAAACATCTCTGTCCAAATAAGGCCTCTGTGTGTTCTGTGTTACAGGTTAGTGCCATTGAATCATTTACATTTTTTCCAGGATATGATAGGGCCCAGAGGGCACATTGAAGGGAAACAAACTTACATTCCGATTGCAGTTGGCTGAGGGCTTATCCCGTCTGTCACCCAGTATATATGCCAGCTTTCATGCGGCGTGACTGAACAGGGTCTATGGATGCCAAGGGCCAGATGATCAGTCGTCTACACATGTCCTGGTGGAGGTCGTACTTCTAAAGGTCATTTGTCTTTCCTCAGGATGTAAACTTACTGCATCTGGATGGGACGATTTTAAAGCCATGTTGCCTTTCCCATCGTGATAAACTACATAAATGTACACGGACAAGACCAGATTCCATCACATTTAATGTCATATATTCGCATGGATGGTCAGACATTGTTAATGATCGATGATAGTCTTTGGTCAAGTAACATGGTTCTAATAATTTTTTTCACTTTACAATTGTTGTGAAAATGAGCATGTTAGATCACCTAACATCAACGAAGTACATCTTTTTTTATAATCATTAATTACCTTCTAAGAGGCCGTTGTTGGCTGGATATTCCGATGTAGCTGAATGAATTACACACACGAACTTTGCGGGCATTGCTCTTTGTCATTGAACGACAATGATACAAAAAGTTGCAACCTGTAGGCAGACGAGATATTGTTTTAGTTAAGGTCTGATTGATGACAAGCTTATTTGTAATCGATGGTATCAGCACCTTTGATCAGGGAGGTTAAAGAGAACAACTTTTCTTCAATCTTCTATACAGATTGCAGACAAGAATATATGTCACAGTATTTAACAATTACTTGTCTGTAAGAGATGGGCAGTTTTATTAGGGTACGCAGTTCTTAAAGAGATAAAGTGTGGTATTAGTAGCTAATGATCAAAGAGCATTGACTACTACTACCTGGTCACTAATGATGACCGGAAACCGAACTGCAGCCACATTTTCTCCTATATTTTGTTGAAAACCCGATATTGTTTACAGGTAGCAACTCCATTTTTGTCAAGACGTTTCCTCTGGTGCTGCTTTTTGGGCACTGCTGGTCTGAAACTTCGCCAGGTAGTCTCGAGGTATTACCTGCCAATAACGCCCATTCTCACAGTTGCATAGCTATGATATGCGCTCACTCTCTTACATAGTTTCATGAGTTAACGCCTCTGATGAGCATCCACTACATTGCACATCCGCGATGATGACATTTATAGCAAAAGCTATTGTTTAGAGATAATCCCTGTTTAAATAGACTGACTATAAAACCTCTTGTACATGTTGTTTTGTTCTGCCACTTTGGGATTTGCAGCTGATCCGAAGTGCTGATAGAAGTCTTCAGCAAGTGTCTCATTGAGTTCTTGTGATGTCGATGAGAAACGGGCCTTCCGCTGGATTTCCGACACTATCGATTTTTAACTTGGCTGTTACCGAGGTCTGCATTTGAGGATGTGTAGTTTTGATGAAATCTGGATGCTGGCTTTGTCTAGAACAGAAACATCCGACTAGGATTGCAGTTTTCGCCCCCGAAAAGATTATGTAAGTTCACATTCTCATTATGCGACGGTGACTGGTACCATTCAAAGCAGCTTTGCAAAACCACCAAACCGGAAAATTATACATTTATGCATTGTGTTGGCTTTAAGCGAAAATGCCAGTAGATTTCCATTTCTCTACATATCATAAGAATTAAAGGTTGACTTACTAAATCAGGTGTGCGTATCTGTGACACTATGACCATTGCCACTTACTATGTGGAATTTCGTCATGTCCTACACCTTAAAATCCGTGCCGTTGATCATACTTTATGCTAGCTCATTCACTTGCTGTGCACACATGAATGATCTTCGGCTGAACGTGCGTCTATGAGGCAGTCTGTGCATGTCCATCGGAGCATTACGTGTGTGTATCTCTTTGTAAATAAAAGTACGCACTAACAGAATGACACAATGGATATGCAAATTGTCAGGAAAAGCGCGGATTGGAATTAGACGACAGAACGTCGGTTATTAATGGCGAATGTGGTCAGATCATTATAAACCTTCTTTTTGTAAATTTAAACAGTTTGTTTTACTTGCAGTCACCAACATGTCGTTATTCGATAGAAGTTATTTTCAAATCTCTCTTACTTTTCCCACATGGAATCAATTGTTCACCCAACGTTGGAGAATATAATCTCCAAACGTTTGGGATGTCTTCTGCAACTTCAGATCACAGAAGCATTTTTCGATGTACGTATGTATCAAAACAGATAGTGCTCCTCATCCTACAGTGCCTGACACATGAGCTTGGGTTCAAGATGTCAGAAATGATTTCCTCTAATGGAACAAAGCAGTAAAATGTAACTCAGAGATTTATGGTTAAAGCGTTGCGCGACTTTGATGTAGTAATAATGCATTTGCCCGCAGGTGCCGTGAACAGGCTTGGGGTCATATAAGGAATAATATTAGTTCATGGATTAGTTCACGTCAGTATCATTTAGCAACAAGGATAATGTGAAGTAGGATGGAATGAGGAATCATAATTATTGTTACTAGTGTTGTTATTGTTTTCATTATTAACATTGCCATTTTTAGTATTTGTAGTACCTTGATTTTGTTTTGTTTTGTTTTGTTTGTATATGACTGTGTGTATTATTTGAACTTGTTTTATTTATGTACATGTATGACGCAGGGCACCACTGTAAAGCATTGTTCATCACTGAGATGGGCAACCCTGGATAAATATGACAGAAATAAATAAATGATGTAAAAAAGAGAAGAATGTCTGACTATGAAACATAGTCAGGCGGCATAAGGTACCAAATCATGTCAAAACTACTGACTGCAGCGTAATCATAACCGAAGAAGAGAAACAAGCGCTAGCACTTCAAAGAACATCCACATACATGTCATGTGAAGCGCCCATTCGTGCGCAGCCAACGTCATAAGTGGATGGGAGAGATTATAAAAATGATCTGTAAATATAAGTGATGAATATCGTCTGTTTCTGAACGTCGCCCGGAGGCAGACATGTGTAACTTGAGGGTCCTCCAGTGTATCTTGTACAATCAATGAATCACGGGTTTTCCTTCAGGCTTCGGCCGGTTAATGCATGGGCGTGGTATTGAAGATCCAATAGTTCTACACATCAAAAAGATACCAAAGATTGTTGTACCATTAATATATGATCTGGGCGGACTGAAAGAAAATGGAGCTGTCTGTCAGGTTATTTTGGTTACATCGTCTTCATTCGAGATTGGCCCCAAACAGAGCCAGCTGCGTCATCTCTCTCTCTCTCTCTCTATATATATATATAGCTCCGACCATGTCACCCGCAAATAGCGGGAGACATGGTCGGAGATATACTAGGTTTGGATACCAGGCTATCTATATATAATAGGCACGAAACAAAATATAAACAAACCTAAGCCCAGGAATAGATCATCCGATATCTCATCAAAAGTTCAGCTTACTTGGAGACGTTAGTACAGAGAATATTCCCCATCTCATTGGATAATTGCCATTAATACAATCCTTTTTGACGATTCAGGGGGAATGATGCTGCTCTTTGATGGTGATGTGGACCTTGTGGAACTGAACTGAAACAAAAATACTTCAAATTTGCTTTCCCGTATTAGCTAATGCCTTCTTAGTGTTGCTGAACATTAGTAACAGGATGTTTCAAAGCATCGGAGAATTTTACGGATATGACAAGTGATTAATATTACAGAGACCGCTGTTCAAGCGACGGTGGACTCTACTCCAGAGATTAGAAAAGGAAGCCTGTTAAAACGTGCTTAATGTAAGAATAGTTGGTCTGAGGTCTCTTTGGTACAGAAGGAATATGATAGATCTTGCCAACATTTTATAAGCTACTATGGGATTTACAAAAGACATAAGAGATATCGTGAGAAGATACTTTTACATACATTCTTCTCGGAGATTGCCTTTCATTGCGTTTTTGGATGCTTTTCTAATGACAATAGCTTTTCTTTTCGACTTCTCCTTGCATGTTTACACATTCCCTTTAAAGACATAAAGGCATCTAGTCATTACTGTACATGGTAGCTTGTAATTTGCTGTGAGGGATTCCAAAGTCATGGTAATCATGTTGTCACATGGAGTGTTTCCTGCAGCTCTGTCAAAATTAGCTGTCTGTACGACTTAATTAGCAGGCGGCTGTGCCTCATTCTGAAGGATTAAGGACTCATCCAAAGTCACCCAGTGATAATTACCAAGTATGTGATGATAAATGGAAACTACTGCAGAAATTCTGAATGCACCTTAATTTCAATGTGGGTTCTTGATTGAGCGAGATGTTTCAATAAATAAATAAATAAAAGTGATTAGAAAATCATTTAGTAATGAAATTTAAATATTACTGACCTGTTTATGTGGGTTTATCTTACTAACGAAGTAGTAGGACTAGAAGTAAGACTACGGTAGAACATAGTAATCGTATAATATTCTTGTTGATTTCTGCCGTCACATCCGTCAGGTGGGTAAACTGTGGGCATGCAATAGCTTACGTTTTCGTCACTTAGCTTGAGTTAATGCGCCTTCTTTTAAATATCAGGTATAGCGAAGCTCTATACTATCTTGTCCTTTAGTTACTGCCTTGTCCTTTAGTAAATGTCTTGTCAACGACAATAACTTGTTCAAACATATGTTTCTATGCAAATCGGAATGCGCTTGGGTATACTTTTATTTTGTCAGAAGCTTAAGCTTAAGCGTGCGACGCCTCAAAATAGATGAGAAAGGGCACACATTTGCTACAAATGTTAGAGAATAAATCGCCTTCAAAGAACATTGTATTGACGCATTTGAAACAGTTGTGCGCAATGTCCAACGACAAGAACAAAAGACTTGACGTTTATATCTTATTCCTACGTGTCGTAGCTGAAAGTAGTTTTGATATAGATAACGGTAATTTGTGACTTTTAGGTACTCATGAATAAAAGACACATTCATTACAGACTTTGAAGAGGCTAACGCTCAAAGCTATGGTCATTTTGAACTGCCCCTCTTACAACACATACATACTATCAAAGTGAGCCGCTGTGAATAACGCTATAGATACAGACACTACGAGTTGAGTATGCTATCATTTCACACTAAAACAGTTATACATATTGACGACCATGCACGTGTTTTTTCATCCACAAAGGTGTATGGCGAATAGTTCTAAAGGTCTCTTCAATTTGCACACACGTTACTTAGTAGCTAGGGAGGTTTTGTTTTCCTAAAGCGCACGTCTTTACAGCCAGAGCAATTTTATGTTCTTTTCCCTCCACGCCGCACCACACTTCATGTCATTGTCGACACTGACCTAGAAACCTGCAACCCTTGCGGTTGTCTGTATCCAATGATCCCGGTCTTCCCTCACTGTCATCCTTCACTCTATAAACTCAATATTCCTGAAGATAAAACTACTTCGACCCAGAAACTTGAAGATGTCATTCATCAGTCATCCACGTCATACGATCCAACCAAGGGACACAGATGTCCTGTCTCAGATTGCTCTGGCTTTACGAGCGACTCAGACCAGAGAAGAGCTTCGAACTGCTCCTTGTCTTGGTCAAGTATTCCCCATGATGCTCACATCGCGTCGTATTTCTCCAAGAGAACAATATGCGATAAAATATTTATCAGCCCCGTTTGTGTTCATTGGAACATGATACGGAGCTTACGGCCATTAGGAAGTCCAGCGGACGAGGGCTGCCAAAGGGATAACGCGGGTCATTACGAGGTTAATTGAGCAGGTAGGACAGATCTGCCGGTCTGGTCTAGGATTATAGAAGGGGACCAAAATGACTTGAGGATTTCTGACACGGAAACCGTAAAACGAAATCTCCACAGCCAAACGCTGGGTAAAAAAGCGAGAATGTGTATACATGTATATTTATTAGTTCAGTGATGGACCATTGCAGGATTATCTACTAGGTATATTGTAGCGTGAGGGAAAAGAAAACTCGTGAATTTCGCACATTTGAACCAGAAAACGTTTCCAGGCATACAAGATGATCTGTCACAGGACGACCCAGGAGGAAGTATCACTTTTTTCAACTAAAATGAAATAATAGAAGGTACTGAAAAGACAGGATGATGGAATCACAATAGAATTGACTTGGCAAAGACGACTGAAAGGGTCCAGTGCTTGGGCAGGCATGTGTAATTCGTCATTGGCCTTCCTTGGCATTGCCTCTTTGTCCACTTTGCATGGCTAGGCCACGTACCAAACAAAGAAGCAAGTAAATTGTGTAAGTAACGAGTGCATACCTTATTGCTACATGTCATACATGATTTCCGTCCTGATAGAACCAACAGTTGTACCGACAATAGGGCTGCCAAATCCTACCCAAGATCGACTGATTCCAATATACAGTTATCCACCTTTCGCGTACACCATTTATCATGTGTAAAAGTGGTATTTGCTCTAATATAAGGCATTAATAATTTGTCCTTTGAAAACCACAAAACCTCAAATGGACAGGGAATATGGATCTCTTCCTGTAAGATAAAGCAATGCTTTGCCCAAAAGTAGGCCGACACACTTGTTGATTGTCTTCATTCCTTTGTACTCTATGATAAACCTAGCCTGACCGCGCCGTAGTGATAGCCAACTACGTCTATTATATATCTGTGGAATTATCTGGCAGTTCTTGTACAGAAAGACACATGATAATGGCTTTAGGCACCTGGTGTTGTTATTATGTTTTGGCAGTATGATCACCTGTTGACTTAATGATGTACAGTCTTCTGCATGAAGAAAAGGGTCGGAATAATTTCCATAAAGGAACGAGCTTGGGTGATAAACTTCCACTAGATTTTCATTGCGAGCCTGGTTAGATACATGGTACACACTATCGCCAAGGCACCAACGAACGTTAGGGATCATTGAATGACTTTCGTGCTTGATGCAACATCTACGCAGTGTGCTAAAATACTGGGACATAAAATAAGGCCCCTCGACATGTCGGTACTCTAAATAATGCAGACAAAATTTGCAGCAGCCATCTGATATATATATTAATAGGATATTGTAGCTGCCATGTTGGTCTGTTTGCGTGACCAGTTGATAGATTTAAAGTAAGTAAAATACATCGCAAGTATCGCACCCAGATTCTACCATTAAACCTATCTCATCCAGAACTCCCTACTGCTTATTGATAATGATGAACAGGCAACTTGTTACCGAAGGGTCGAAGATATATCGAGTAAATAGATTATTCTGAAAGTCACATATTTAGAGAAGGTTATGCCTAGCCACGTATTTTCATACAGCTTTGGAGAGTTATGAATAATTAACATCACTATTCTAGGCAAACATCAGCCAGAATCGACCAGTGCATCGCAGAGTCGCGGGACACCACTCTTCACTTATATTACAACCTTTGTAATGGGCTGTTAGTTTAGATAAAAATAGGCATACTCTGTCAAGGGCTACTATCTGCTTTACGTTCATATTCATAGATGTGGTACATGTAATAGATGTTCATAGATGTATTCGTACTGTAGACTACTAGCATTCTTTTGTTCTGACCTGTACCTAACCCAGGAGGTATGTATGTACAATAAAGGTCTTCATTCATTCATTCATATTGCAGTTGTGGTCAGAATGGGTGTTTGACTTATGCCGGAGCTGCGTGCCGCACAGTAATTACAAATCTCACGGCTCCAACCGGAGACCTTCCACGGCAGCAAGGTCATTCGACCGTCACTCATCTGGCAAGTTGACTCAAACAATTGAGAGTTAAGAGTGTACTGGCGCTAAATAAGGGCCTTAGGCCCAGTTCTATTTACTCTCAGAAACCTGATATTTAGGGTTGTTTAAACACTTACTTTCAGTTGTGTGAATCATCGCTTGTACTACTAGAAAGACATATCATACATTGGCACAGGTTATCTACCTTTGTAGGTTATAGAATTTCAAGCACTTCAAGGAACAATGTTTGGATTTTGCTATAACTTGAGGAGGACACGTTCGGCGGAATGATTTACATGGGTAACTGTATTGCCTTTACCTTTACCCATCATTCAATGATTATCCGTCAATAAATCCTTGCAAATTTGTCCATTTTCTCAAATGCGTAATCGGCCTTTATTACAGAGTACATTGTGAAAGGTCTCCTCAACTTGCAGAGAGCAGGCCAGACGCAATGATTATTAACAGTTCACTGTCATTTACTAATTCTCCTCTAAGTGTGTCAATATGCGTTTGACCATGCACAATGAGAGAGTTATTGGAACATTTCTGCTGGAATTTGAAAGCGTTCATCCTCTACAAATAGGTCATACCCAGGTTAGCTCCACTAATTCAGAAATGTTTCATGCAAATCCGAAACTCCCCTGCTGTTTTAGTTTCAACCTTCACACTTACCTTATACGTCCTGTGAGAAGCTGATGTTTTCACAGGGGCTTGTTAGTGTTCCGGAGAACTCGAAAATTATCCGCTGAATTTCCTCACTTTTCTCTGTGAGACCTGGACTTGACCCGGGGAAGAAGTAATAAAACTATTAAAAGATATTAAGTAAGACCCGGACCAAGAAATATATTTTAAAATCTATTTTAATCCTTAAAAGGATCACTAATCGGTATGAAATTTAAAAACAAACAAACAT
>LZCU01056987.1:0-10310 GCA_001663935.1 Asymmetron lucayanum | reverse complement strand
GGGCTCCAGCCCAGCACTGAGTACACCCTGTTTGTCAGGGGCATCAGCCAGGCGGGCTGCACTGAGAGGAGTCAGCTCATAACTGTCAAAACTCATAAAGGTAAAGTTGGTTTCCACTAGGCTTCATAATTGTCAAAACTCATAAAGGTAAATTTGGTTTCCACAAGGCTGTGTAACTGTCAAAACTCATTAAATGGTTAAAAGAAAAATGGTTAACACTACAATTCATAAGTGTCATAACTCGTAAAGGTTAAAATGGTTTACACTAGGCTTAAAAAGGTAAAGGCAAAGGTAGTTCCATAGCCTTTATAAGGCCTTATGGGCAGTGAGGTGTTATTCACTGTGTTAAGGGTGCAGTATAGGATGGCGGAGCTCAACCCTCTCCTTCCACTGTATTTACTTCCCCAACAGAAGTCAGGTACCAATTTGTACACCTGGGTGAAGTGAGGAAAGTAGTGTAAAGTGCCTTTCTTAGGAACACAACGTCATGCCCAAATGCCTGGGAATTGAACCTGTGACCTCACAGTTCATTGCCCTTGCTTCGGGGCTAACTGACGCCACTTCGGCTTCATAAATGTCAAACCTCATGAAGGTAAAAATGGTTCCACAGAGAGGATTCAGTTCATGACTGTCAAAACTGAAATGGTTTACACTAGACTTCATAACTGTCAAGAGTCATAAAGGTAAAATGGTTTACACTCAAGGCTTCATAAGTGTCAAGACTCATTAAGGTAAAAATGATTGCACAGAGACGATTCAGTTCATAAATGTCAAAACTCATCAAGGTAAAAATGGTTTACACCAGGCTTCCTAACTGTCAAAACTCATATTTAGGGCAATTATGGTTGCACAGAGTGAAGTCAGCTTATAGCTGTCAAAACTCATGAAGGTAAAAATGGTATACACTGTGGCTTCATAATTGTCAAAACTCATAAAGGTAGCAATGGTTGCACACAGGATTCAGCAAACTCATAACTGTCAAAACTCATTAAAGTAAAAATGGTTTACACTACGCTTCATTACTGTAAAAACTCATATTTAAAGTAATAATGGTTGCACACAGCAAAGTCAGTTTATAGCTGTCAAAACTCATAAAGGTAACAATGGTTGAACTGAGTGGATTCAGTTCATAACTGTCAAAACTCATTGAAGCAAAAGAGCTTCACTGTAGGCTTAACGTATTACAGTGCTCTTGAAGGATGAATTGTCCCAGTTCAAGAAAGTACAGGTTCTCTTTGATTCTGCATGCTGAGATGTAAATAATTGATACTGATTAGGAGAGCCTGGTGCATTTGGGTCACTTTGTGGCTGATAAGGGATTTCCCGTGCACAGACTAATACCAGAGGTATTACATGTTTCGTAGTCAGCTTTGGGCTTGTAGTTTGTCTTTATGTCCTGACCTACAAACCCTTCCTTTCTTAGTATTCCTGGATTAGTAGATTAAGGAGATCCTATCTTTGACACGGAACAAACCCAAATTCACCTTCCTTCAGTAATCAGCATAATGTAGCAGTCAGCATTGATAAAAGATAGCTGATTAAATAGGATCATCGTTCACTTGTCTAGCTGGGCTAGAGGCTAAAATACAACTAGACATGGTCTCATTGTGCTCTGCTGATAAATTAAAACTAAAAGAAACCTGAGTCCGGCCCATTCCTATGCAAAGACTCACAGCCAATTGTGATGTGACTATGGCATAGTCATATTCCCAACAGCCAGGGCCTGGACAGGCCGTGTATGGAAACAAAAAACAAGAATCAAGAAATATGCCCAAATTATACTAAGGACTAATTTCAAGTTTTGTGTAACTTGTTGTCCTTTATATCATAGTTTTCATTTTATTAATTATGAGCTGTAAATTTACCATTAAATTTCTAATGTCTGTACACCAATTCAGCCTACGTGCATATAAATGTAAGCGTAAAATAAACTATTACTGCTACATATGTTACCAGTGAATACACTTTTCCCGCAGGTCTGAGGTTCCAGCTGGACCCTGACAGTGCACACAGGCTCCTCCTCCTCAGCAACGGCAACATGTCCATCAGATGTGACGTCAACGGCAGGCGGCCAATCAAAAACCACAAGGACCGCTTCACTGGCCTGAGCACTGCCGCCCTGGGCAACGTATCCATCCGCTGTGGGCAGCACTACTGGGAGGTGGATGTGAAAGACTGTGCGTCGTACCGCGTGGGTGTGGCGTACTTTGACATGCCCAGGGCCAAGTTGATTGGCGGTAGCGACGGCTCCTGGTGTTTTCACAGAAGCGGGTGCATCAGCTCTGCCGTGACGGGCGACGTCAAACACAACGTCCCGCAGTGCAGCCCCAACATCCTCGGTGTGTACTTAGACTACGACAAGGGGATGCTGTCGTTCCTGGATGTGGAGAGAGAGGAGCACATCTACACGTTCCACACCAAGTTTGTCCAGCCTGTGTACCCGGCGGTGGCACTGCTGTCCCTGGATGGATCCATGTCTCTGCACTCGGACAAAGAAGTGCCCAAACAGATCTTCCCTCAGATCCAAGCAGACTACGGCGGGTTCACCCCTCCTGCTGGGCTGGTTGCCTATGGTCCTTCTGCCTATGCCCTGGTCCCAGTGCAAAAGTGAACCTGAATGGAGACACCCTGGAGTCTCATAGACATTTCAGATGGGACGAAAGTGAAATGTAGGGTAGAGGTGTTTTTACGTAATGGGCTGCATTCAACATTCTTCCAGTTGTTGCTTTGAGTACTTGGTAATGCTCTGAAGATTTGCAATGGGTCCACTTATATGCTTGAGTGAGTGAACAGAGCACAGCAAAACATATCATTTTGTAATACAAATTTTTACATTTAATAGATCTTCTACATGTATAACAATAGTCGTCAGCAAGATATTCTTATATTTAAGTATATAGAACCATCTAATCAGTATGAAAAGCAAAATACAGGTGAAAGCTAGCCTAAGGATATTGATGTGATACAGGAATATGATTTTGTAACCTCAGAAATGGCTTCATCTGCATGCATTTATTCACAAGTCATGTACCTGCCTCTGTGCAATTAGCCCAACAGCTTTCAAATGATAGTGCAGGTGTTACGAGTAAAGGTTGGTCCTGACTGATGCATCACAACAGGAATGTAATTACATCAATACAGACTTCATGGGGCAGTTGGTTGCTGGTATGAATGGTTTGTATTTTCCTGATTAAAATGTTTACTGTTCTCCATAGACTTTGTTTTATGTTAGGAGCAAGTACGGTGTAATATTGGATACAAAACATATGAAGCTTTGCTGACAGTGGTAACATGTAGTGAATACCTGCAAAAGTCATACTAGTGTCATAATTATTCTTTATTTCAAGCAATCTAAACCACACATAGATACCACAAAAACATACATCATACATAAATCATTAATTTAGTGTCCTTGGATGTTAAATTTCTCTTCATCAAAGCATCCTGTATATTGTTACAAATCTTAAATGACCACACACCACGCACACACCACGAAATCACCAGGTTAACTAACACTTAAGCCAAGAGTCTGCCACTATTACCATAAATGCCAGCAAATCAACCAGTGTATTTATAGCAAACAGCTAGTTAGCAATTACCTAGACCTTCAACATTGTCATAGTACACATTTCTAACTTTATGGCATCGAACAGGTATGGTTCTGGCTCAGGTGCTCAGTATGTAACTATACAATATCAAATCCATGCAAATCAGCAAAAATGTGCCAAACTGGTTTTCATGAACATTTGTGCAAATTAGTGCCCAGGTTACTTAAGGAATTACCATTAAAGCAACTATGGTACTGACTCAGGTGCTACTATATAATAACAAAATCCATGCAAATCAGCAAAAATGTATAGTAATGGTTTTCATGGATATCTGTGCAAATTAGTTCCAAGGTGATGATAAATTAAAGGAACTACAACACTAAAGTAATTACAAGCAAGCATCAGTTGGCAGCAGGATCGATCAGCTCTACTTTCAGACGAATGCCGTTCTCTGGGACAGGAAACTTCTTGTACTTGTTCATCTTCAGGGGAATCTAAGAACAAAGAAAAAACGAAAGGCAGTCAGATGTGAGATGTAGGGGTGTGTACCTGTGCAGGAATTTATGCACAGTTCAGGTCCAAAGGAAAAGGTCCAGGTCTGGACCTAATCCTGGTTAGTGGTATCATATTTTGGGGAGCAAGACGTGCTGACTTTGGGCACACGGAAGGAAGACAGTATCAGTAAGCTGATTTGAGGTTTGGTCGTTTGGATGTCATTTGTTCCTTTGTTTCAAGGTTAAATATATGTGAGTGCCAGTGTATGCATGTTGACACATTGACTCAAAATTATCTGTACTTGACGCCAGCAGTAGACTCATCCTTTAACTGTTTCTAAATATAAGTTATAGCTAACATCTTACAAAGAGAGAGTAACAATGGTTAGCTAAATCTGCTCTGTTATGGCCTTAGATTGTTATGCTTAGCTGCAAAACGTGACCACCTGGCCTGTACTGTTCCTTATTTTTCAAATCGGTCCAAGAACCGGATGTTTTTTGGTCCAGTTTTTTCAGTCACAGTAAGGAAACGGGAAAATGGTATACCTTACACTTCAGCTTGTAACAAAAACCAAGCAAAAATGACAAACAGCATAGTACTTTTATATAATAAGTCATAGCCTCTAAAATACCAGAGTGGAAGTCTGCAGTTCCAGCACTAGTTATGGTAGTAGCTTTTATGTACTCTTAGCTCTTAGCCACAGCAGTGCATGGGTACTGTCCAGGTTCTGAAACTTTGGCTGTTGTAAATCAGTTCATGATTTGATCTAAATTGATTTGATTTATTGAAATTGCAACAGTGCAATACATGGCAGCCCAGGCAGCATAGCTGATTTTGGGTGCTGTAAACAAGAAATATCAGACTTACACAGTGTCGTAACGTAGTCACAAGGAACGGTATAAAACATCAGACATAAACGTATTACATAGAACAGATTAATCATCCTAAAATACACGTCCATGATTTGATTTCATTTGACTTATTGGGACAACTATAAATGTAGTACCAGTCAAAGTTGATCATACTAGACCGTTACACATTCTCGGACATTCTTGCATATTGGTGTACTGTATAATTAATCTCCACCAGGACTTCCTACGGGAATATGGGTCGTAGAATTTTGCAAAAATGGGAATAAAATTGGTCAGTAGAGTCCATCCCTCCAGAGGTTTGTGTTTCCTAACTGCGTCGACGAGTCAAATCCTACAGCAGCCAAACTCCCATGGCAACATTAGCCATCGTAGGTAGTCTGGTGGAGATTAGTGTACAATGTCAATCAACCACGAAAAGACAGGAATGCATTCGTATCAATACGAATCTCAGTACAGTTAATGCAATGGTCCACGAATTTATGTTCATACTAAACCATATTCTAAAATTGCCAAAGTGTGTCCAAGGCCTTACATCCGTGTCAGGTCCAGCCAGGAAGCGGTACGTCATCAGCAGCTTGGCCAGAGCAACTTTGATCTCAAACAGGGCCAGCCTCATCCCCAGGCAGTTCCTCGGTCCCGCCCCAAACGGCTGCCAGGCAAACGGATCCCGCTTCTCCTTCTCTTCCTTGGTGAATCTGGAATCCAAAATTGAAACAAAACAAAAAAGGTGTTAAAGTCTGTTAGGTACAGGACCTAGTGGAACATTATGCTGCCATTTTCATCAGATATAAAATGGTTGCTGGTTTGGACTATTTTTTTCTGAGAGGAGGGGCTAGTTCCTCACCTTTAACATGTTTTGAAACTTGTTCTTCAGTATAGGACTCACGGTTTAACACTGTCTCTAAAGGATGGATTGCAGTCCCATCCAGTAACAATTGCCATGGGGTCTGTGCTTAAAACCTGTGACCTCTGGATCTATACTATGTATACTTGGTCTATATGTGACCAAACAGAGGAACTCAGCTTAGTACAGGCAGCTTGCCATCAAAATGGGAGAACAAAACTTACCAGTTGTTAACAAATAAATTGAACCAAATGACATCATCATAACTGTAACCAGTGTAAGATGAGGCACATAGTATACGGGGTGTGGTCCATTAAAAATGATCTGACCAAAGTCGTAAAGAAAGGCAGGACTACCGTTCAGGAATGAACTTTGTTGGTTCTGGCCAGAGCTCTGGGTCGTAGTGGATAGCCAGGATGGG
This sequence comes from Asymmetron lucayanum, assembly GCA_001663935.1. Lineage (NCBI taxonomy): Eukaryota > Metazoa > Chordata > Leptocardii > Amphioxiformes > Branchiostomatidae > Asymmetron > Asymmetron lucayanum. Next base: position 4,130 of record LZCU01056987.1, on the reverse strand, counting down.
GATTTGTATCATCATGCCTTTGGGGATCGTGAGCCACTTGAGCTTCACCTCTTCTGAAGCAACTCGAACATTACTGTCAAGAAACAGACAAGAGGATTTTGCTAAGTCTTCTATTCTTACACATACCAGTTTGTACATTGTTGATGGACACTTCAAAGAAAGGAGATGGCATCAAAGGACATGGTCCACAGAAAAAATATAGTGTCTTCTGCCAGTAGATTGCCAACCAAAACATATGTTAAATTTTCAATTATGAGTTTATTAGGATATGACAGATAGATTGATTCTGTGATATCTATCAGAAGAACTGGTAAAGGCACTATGAAGTCACCTTCGTCACCCCTTCAAAAAGAGCTGAATGTATTCCATTTGCTCATGTGTATAAAGTCTTTTGTGTCTAGAATAAGATGTATTAGATTCACTCAAACAAGGAACATGTGAAGAAAACATCACTGTCACCGAAACTTGTCTATGCAGCCACAAGGGGTAAGAAAAAAAGGCGATAAGCTCACAGGGCGACAGGCGGGTACATGCGCAGAGTCTCAGAGATGCACATTTCCAGGTACGACATCTTCTGCACAGCCTCATAGTCAACCAGCTCCTACAGAACACGATAGAACAAAGTAGTTTCTTAAATCGTAATTTTGTGTGCTGCCAGGCCACAATTAGAAATCACACAAAAATTTAATTTCTCTACTATCTACTCTCTACCCTCAAAACACATGGTCTACCATGTATGGCTACTAGCACAACCGTCCAGGATAACTTTTTGACCCAGCAAAAACTTTAGCAGTCCCAAGCAGAATTTCTGCACACTTTGCAAAAATTTAGGAGCACTAGTGAAAACATTAGGTGCACTAGGCAGATAATAAATACATGTTGTTGCTGCAAAGTAATACTGTAATATAAAAGCTTTGAAACTGTATGACATACATCGATCACCATCTTTTGGCCCAGACGAGGGTTGGGGGCCTTTGCAACCTATAGATTAAGGTGCACAGGTAAATACCGACAACTTTTAGGAGCACCGGGTGTTTTTTTCTTTCTTTGCAGAGATGCCTCTAACATTGGTGCACTCTAAAAGAATGTGTAAGAACATTATGAGACACATACCCTGTCCTCCATGACTTGGTTGATGTCCTCCCTGACCTTGTCTTGTATATCCTGGTGCAAAGCCAGGTTGTACAACGTAAATGCCAGGGTTGTAGCAGTGGTCTCAAATCCAGCGATGAAGAAAAGGATTCCATTGGCTACAACATCGTCCTTCGTTAGAGCTGAAAAGGCAGAGTAATTTAGGTGTCTCGCATAGAACAGACTGAAAGTGAATAGAAAGCTAACAGCACAGTCACTAATAATCTACTCTGTCATCTCTACAGATTAACTACACAATGGAGAGCAACATGATATATGAAAGAGAACTTAAAATAATGTCCCATACTGTTAAGCTCATCATAACTTACCCAAAACAGATTAACTTACCTCTGAAAATGCCAGAACTGTGTCAATGGAATACAAAACTTACGGCGTTTGTGTCCACGTAGCTTGGACTCTTCCACGCCGTCAAGTTCTTTGTCGTGTTCTTTGTGAGAATTCATCATCAGCTGCAGGAAGTCCACACGTCCCTGGGGAAGGAGAAGCACACTGTCAGACAGCTTACAGTATAAAAATACATTTCAGACCTGTGACGCCTAAAGGGGCTATTACGAACATCGTACAGCGGGCCTGCCATGGAAGGTTTTAGGGCTAAATCAGGACAAAAAATAATAGCGTTAATAAATATATGCCTAGAAGCAACCACACAGCTTTCAAACATACCTCTCTAAAAAGCATAAGATGGAATTTAGGGCTATTTCAGTTGAAAACATCTGTATCGTAGACCCACCTTACAACATTTGTAATAGCCCCTTAACAGAACAGTAATCTCCTGTGCCAAAATCATGGAATCCAAAAACACACGACAGGACTACCAGCCACTTCACCAAGATAGAAACAAAAACTTTGGACGACAACAGTTTTTTACACAATCACAAATCAGTTCAGTCGACATTTTGTGTGCTGCTATCTCAGTGATGCTTCAGTAAGGGGGATTAAGGAGGCCATATGGATAAAAAATCTACACCTGTAATGAACATGTGAACATGTGAGATGAAGTGGGTATAAATTAAGTCACATGTGGGACCAAATTCTCCTTACTGCAACGCAACGTGACGCCACCATGCAGTAAGGAGTAACATTACATCCTATTGTTACACCGCATCCTGATGAAGTGTCGCTGAGATGTCATGCGAAACATTGATACTGAACTGATTTGTGGTTATCTAAAAAGACTTGTTGTAATAAATACTTTAACAACCTGGTGAAGCTACTTACGGAAAAACTTTTACCACTTACTTCAGCCTCAGGAGTCTGCCTTAACTCCATCAGTTGGTCAAAAACATTGAAGAAAAAGTCAATGGTACCAGATGGGAAAAAGGTGTAGCCAGTCTTCTCAAGAATTGGCTTCATAATCCTCGGGAAAAACACTGGGGAAAAAATTCAGATAAAAAGTTGAACAGTAGTAATGGGTCATGACAGGACTAAAATCTAATGAAGACAAGAGAGGAAAGTAAGGGAAGGCTGTGTCAGTACATGTTATGTAACCAGCTCTTACTGAATATTACCTTGAACAGAAGCTTAAAATCTGCACACAAAAGAGAGAACAACACTATGAATCCAACTTACTCCACAGGAGAAGGGTGAAGGAAAATTTCATGTCCATCATCTTCCTTCCATTGACAACAAAAGGATCGTTTGGATTCTTCTGTGAGTCGATCTGGGTGCCAAACGCTGTCCTGGTGATCACGTCCATGGTGAAGGCACCAGTCAGTCTGCAACAACAAGGGTCTGCATGTAAAGCTCCTGTCACACATAGCCAACCATGGCCTCACAACTACATGTACTTCTGACCTACTCCAAACCATGGTCGGGGGTTGGACCTGAGCAAGGTCATTTGTCGTCCTGAGTTGGTCGGCGAGGTGGGCTGCTGGTTTTAAAAGTCGGGTATCACAGCCTACTTTGAATTTTGAAGTTGGGCCAGCACTGGTCACGGCATGGTCAGGGCAGAGTTTTGGAGACGACTACCTCCCTAATGCGTCGTGTCACGCACCAGACTCCTGCCAGACTTCTTTCTCCATCACATGGTCAAAGAAGGAAACATTTGTTGAACTACAAGTTTAAGTGATTAATGAACAAATGGATGTTGGATAATTGGAACTAAAACGCACACATATCTAAATGTCTTTTCTAAATACAACTCAAATTGCTGATGTCTCCTCATTTAAGTGTTGCTGGCTGGGTCCATTTGAACACCTGATAGATTTGGCTAATGGTCAGGGATAAGCCAGTGGACGGTCAGCAGTCTTCAGCTAAGAGTCAGGGTGGTCGTGAGTAGGTCACACCTCATTTGGGGCTCGGTTCTGAGCAAGTCATATGCTGTCATGTACGGTCCTGACAAGCTTTAAACAGGAAAGTTCAACTGTCTCAACCACTACTTACTTCTTGACCTCAAAAGATTCTCCGTTTTCTGCAAACTTGGCCATGTTCCCTACCAGCAGATCAGCACAGTTGTTCATTGGTTCTGCCATCTGTCGGGAAAAGATAACTTAAAGATACATGTAGCTGCAAACTGGACAGCCACGATGCTGATGGTTATGCAATAGACAAATTAGATCCACACAAACTGTTTACATCATAGGGGGGATTTTACTTACAAACTGTCTGTTGCCATTCACTTCCGTTAGCAATAGAACGTCTTTGAACGTCATTCCCCGAATGTGGAAGAAGCCAGTGTTCAAACATGTCATAAACCGACTACAACAATATATGGCAACGTACACGGCAACTTTTGACGTACTATGTGCGGGTGCCCACAAGACGCTGGGCATGATCAGGTTTTTCGTTCCCTACATCATTATTTCCAATACTGCAGGATGTCCCACCAGTTTGAGCTTGCCCCCACTGAAGGCTGGGCTGACAGTGCTCCTCACACTCTTCCAGTCCTCATCAGCTAACGCTGTCAACATACGAGCAACACCCCTCGCGTTGGGGTAAAGGTTCTTGGGCTGAAACAAAATAATATCTCAGCTTTAGCC
>LZCU01056675.1:0-10454 GCA_001663935.1 Asymmetron lucayanum | reverse complement strand
AGAGATGCATGCAGTTTATCAAGGTAACTTTGGGCGCACTTTCTGTCTGTCTGTTCTTTTTTCGCTGTAAAGAAGGCGTCATATTTTCAACAGCTTCATTGCGGTTTTGAGGATCGCAGGAAAGCCAAAATTTCCGGATAATCGAGTAAAATTTTCCTTAAAAAATCTCTGAATCGAGTACTGGGAGTTGCTTTCGGTGACGTGCGAAAATCGGCCGATCTGCTGAAAATCAAGCACAAAGACAGATTGTTCCAAGAAAAATGTAATTTTCACGAATAGATTCTCAACATTTTCATCTTAGTACTTCGGCGTAATTTAATGTTTCTTTGGGCAACTGTGATTCTGTTATGTTTGATTTGGGATATCCATCAGACTTAACCTTCTCTCTAGTTGGGTTGCCTCCTCTCACTAAAATTTATTGGTTGTACGGTGATTCAGCAGGGCGGGGGTTAAAGGTTTTAGACTACGCTAGAAATACCAGGTCTATGCCATTTGAAGTAATGTTTCCGCACTTTCTTACGTCCGCAGTACGAATGCCTGAAGTCGGCCCTCCATAAGGACAGTACGGACTTCGCGTGGTGGGTGTCAGCGGACGGGCGGAAAAAGGACTACTGGGGCGGGGGGAAGCCTGGGACCCGGAACTGCGCCTGTGGGCAAGCAGGTAAACACGTCATCTCCAAGCAGATTCTGCAGTCGGGCTTGTTTTAGCGTATTTTGAATTGTTTTGTAGGCTTTTGTAAGTGTGTGCAGGAGGGGATCAGTAAAAAGCGCACACTTCAAGACAAAGCCTACAAAACAAAGCAAAATAGGCTAAAAACAAGGCTAACTGCAGAATCTGCTTTTAGGTTGGTAAACAGGCACAGCTGACAGCAGTGTTATTGTTGATATCTTTTTTGACTGACAGAAAATCGATGTGCATCTTTGTTTACATCGACATGAAAGCGGATGCTTGTTGCTGGTAAACAACACTGCAAGAGATGTAGAGTTAACTGTCGGTCAGATAAGAAAACTACGACCTGCAGGACAACATGACCTTACAGACTATGATGACTCCAGACGTATACTAATGGCACAGTTACCGGGGCTGCGATGAACTAAATCAGGTCTAAAGTAATAGTATTCAAAACTTTATACCTGACGGTTTCTATGCGGCTTTTGTACCAACCTCTCTTTAGAGTTCAGGGCTCTTTCAGGTGAAAAAAAAAAACATGTCTCCTAGACCCGTTGTACTACGTAACTGTGTCGCCACAGTTTTTCGGCAAAACTGGTGGAATTTGGAGAGACAACAGGACAGTCATTAAACGCAAGAGTCTTGCAACCAAAAACTGCATGGAAATTACCTAGGTCATTGACTTACAACAGTGTTGAAGTCACATGTTACTGAGGTCGCATGTCTAAAGTAATAGGGCAGTAATCCTTAACTAGGTAGCCAGAGCCAAAGTTCCACGTCACTTGTTTCATGTGTTGGCTTGAAATTAAAATAATGTTATTCATTAGTCTAGAGTACCAACTTGTATTTATTATTACCTTACTATATGTCAACTTGTACATGTATAATTGTTTCTATGTACAAATGTACCACGCAATTAGCCTTGGGACAAGAATTTGCAATAAACTTATTAACACTGATGAGCTTAAGGTTCATGTTCATGATACAACTTGTCACCGTTTGCAGGGACCTGTGGCGGAGGCCGAGCCTGCAGGTGTGATGCTGGGTCGAGCAGCTGGCTGGAGGACTCCGGCTGGCTCATGCACAAGAGACACCTGCCTGTCACACAGCTGAGGTTCGGGGACACGGGCAGCGATGGTCAACAGGGCTATCACACACTGGGGAGGCTCATCTGCTTCTGAAGAACATGACTCTTGTTGTTGGGTTCTCACACTAAAAAACAGAAGATGGAGGATTCCAAAAATGCAGGTGCGGGGACTCTGACAGCAGCACCCAACAGGACTACCACACATTTGGGAGGTCTATCTGCTTCTGAACTCTTCCTAGTGGATTTCTACACTCTAAAGACTTTTAGAAGATGAATGAATGGTGTATTTATGAAAGCTGTGAGTTCTCAGCACTGTTGGGTTTTCATCTGGTTCGGGGACACAGGCAGCGACAGCCAACAGAGCTACCATACACTGGGGAGGCTATGCTGCTTCTGAACTCTTCCTAGTGGATTTCTACACTCAAAAAGACTTCTAAAAGATGGAAGTTTTCAACAATGCAGTGCTTCTATCTGGTGCGGGGACTCTGGCAGCAGCACCCAACACGACTACCACACACTTGGGAGGCTCATCTGCTTATGAGGTCTAGTAGATTTTCTACACTAAAAAAAAGACGTTTGAAAAATGAATGCGGGGGTTCCACCTGGGCCTTGAACACGGGCAGCGACAGCCAACAGGGCTACCACACCGAGAGACTCATCTGCTTCTGAGCTCTTCCTAGTGGATTTCTACACTTAAAAAAGACTGTTGAGAGATGGAAGTTCTTAAAAATGGAGGGCTTCCATTTGGTGTGAGCACATTGACAGGGACAGTGCTAGCCAACAGGGCCACCATACACTGGGGACATTCATCTGAAGACTGTAGATTCTTCCTTTTAAGTTCATATATGCAACAAAGACTTGAAAAACAAGTTTCCAAAATGCAGGGCTATCCTGCATGTGTATACACACTGCGGAACTCGTCTGCTTCTGAAGTAGCAACACTGTTCCAACTGGGTTCTTACATCTAAGGAAACAGCCTTGAAGGCTGTTCAAGGACACATTTTCCAAGAGTTGGACTTTCCATCATGTGGTTTGCTGCAGCATGGGAACACAACTTTCGTGGTCTTCTTCTTCTTCTCGGGATTGCCACTTCCGCTTTTACTGGACGTCATCTATGGGATCGGGACTGTCCTATCTGCTGACCTTCAGGATCATTGATCGATTGAGCTGACATGGACTTAGCACAAGACTTGTATGGGTCATGGGGTTAGGGAGCTGGAAAAAGGCATAGCTGCCACTATTTCCACAATTCTGCCAGTTTGCTCCTTCCTCTTACAGCAGGACTACTTAATTTAAGTGTCTCATTGACTACCTCTTCATCCTTCCAAAGCAGATTGTAAAACATTTTGTACAGAGCAGCTACGAGGTGATAACACTGCCATACAGGGACTGACGACACTATTGGCTGAATGCTGATGTTGAGGTACACAGGTGGAAACCAAACATTTATTGAGATGAACTGGAAATACATGTACCACCTTTCAGATATTCAATTGCGTATAGTCTAAATATGTACTAGACAAAATTGACAGAAACAAGAAGTAGCAGGTAGTTTTCAGCTTTGAGGATGGCACTAGTCCATAGTGTTATATTACCAAAATGTCAGCAGGTGGGAAGAATTTGCAGCTGTAAAATAAGAACATTGTATTTCCCCACCCTTCCATGGCAGAACCAGACGAAATTATTTATGGACTTTATATGCCTTTTTAGTATGGAAGCAATAGTAGAGATATGCAAAGGAATAACAGTTGAAAATACATTGAATATTAAATGAAATTTGCAGTGCTGGGATCTTGGTTCTGAATGACAGCAATACATCATTATTCTTAATAAACATAAATCAAGGATGTAGTAAATAATACAGTATTTACATGCAAATAGTAGGCAAACATAAGAACAATTTATGCTACAGGCAATCTAAATTGAAACGGGACATTGTCAACAACATTATTCAATTGTGAAAGGCAAAGTTATACATAAATAGTTCTGTTTTTGTGTAAAAATGTATTTAGTGAAACATACATTACGGGTAATGACTGATAGTTTAATCGTGACAATGCCAACATCATGAATTCAATCATAATAGGCAAGGCTCTGAGGATCACAAGTTAGTGGAAGATGTTATATTTGTAAATACGAGGACATGAAAGTATTTTAAAAGTTATAATTCACGGTACAGCTTGTCCAACTCTTTGGGGGCATATGGCTTCTGTTGAAAGCAAAATATTTATTGCAATTTTGATATTATTTTTCTAGAATTTTGAATGTAGAAAAGCCCCCAAATCCAATTAGTTGCCACCAATTTTCTTGCCATATAATATGCATGTATATATTTTGCCAATGTATCCCAGAACACATACACGTATTATACACAGTAAGAGATTGCACCAGTGAAACTTTACATGTTTCATATACCAAATGTAACCAAGAGAAACACAGTCTGTAGGTATCTGATGATATAGTTTTTCTCTAGTGATTTCAGAAAAATAAAGGGAACATAACATTACACTGCACTCATCAAAACCATGACTACTTTAATGGTAGAAAAATGACATTACAACATACATGTATTTGACACATCTGTATGGGCTTTAATAAAGTTTTGTCCAAAAAACAATTTTTTGTTGCTTACTATCTGGAAACACTTGCATTATGAAAGTAGTACAGCTCTCTTATCAATATATTCTGCCAAAGGTGCACTCCAGTTGTAACCAGTAAAGTATGTAAGCTATCAAACAAAGTGTTTTCCACAACTTTCCTACCATCAGCTTACTTAAATGTTGATTTCCCTTGTTGGTACTGTCCTCTGTACTGAACAATCACTGTTGCTCTTCCTCCGCCCCTCCCCCTGTAGTTAGTTTCTGAGCCTACTGCTCATGTGTGGCAGTTCAGCATCAACACTTTTCAAGTGGTCATCCACCTCTTCCTGAACTCGTCTGTACTGTAGATCATGGAGGACTCTATCACTGTTAATCCCCCTAGACACCTTCCCCCTGTACTGACGTCCTGAGCTTACTGCTGATGTGTGGCAGCTCAGCATCAACAATTTTCATGTATTCCTCCACCTCTTCCCTATTCTGTCTGCCCTGTAAACTAGGGACGAATTGTTGTAACTGTTTTCTGTACGAAAACCTCATTCTTCCTCCACTCCCTCCCCCTGTAGTAAGGCCCTGAGCTTATTACCCATGTGTGGCAGTTCTGTATCCACATTTTTCATGTACTCCTCCACCTCTTCCCTAACGTTCCTGTCCTGTAGGTCAGGCAGGACTTTAGTCCCACGAGGGAGGATGCAGTACAGGGAATGAAGCAGCAGGGACAGTTGGGCCAGGTCCCTGCAGGGAGAGAGAGGAGTTTTGAATAGTCCACTATCAGGGCAAGGTTCAGTGGACCAAAGGTTTCAGAGTTTGAATGCATTCTTAGGATAGGACATTAAACTATGGTCCACTCTTTATTGCAAAAAGCCAGGGCATCCGACACGTTTACTGAGTGATAAACGGGACAAATTTTCACAAAGTTTCAACGAAAGTTCCCTGGTACATTGAACCTGTACATACTGTAAATATTGTCTGTCTGACGTGTTAATACCAGTGGAAGATTAGCTTTTTGTAAGCTAAACTGGTTCTAGATAACTTTCCTGTTTCCAGGAATCACAATGAAAGTGTCCTACCTTGTACAAACGGACAGATCAGCCTCCCCCCTACTGATGATGGTACAGGTAACTCTCACATACTGCAGAGGGCCCTGTTCCTCATAGTACAGCCCAGGGGCACATGGGATAGGCTGGAATCCCAGGGAGCTTTGCAACATCTGCGGCAGCTGTCTGAGGTTGCCATGGCGACATCTGACCTTTAACCTAGTTTCTGACTGCACAGCGTCTAGGGCCATCAGGTCGATCTGGGACGTCTCAGCTGTGTAGGCAAATGTCACAAAATTCATTGCAAATTGCTAAATTATTCCTACTACTAACTCCCTCCGTCTTGCAACCTCTATTCACATAATATCACCAGGTGACATTAATTTGCCCCCTTGAAAAAAGAGTGTTCAAACAGAACTCTGATGCAACAATCATGCACTTCTGCCTATCCTAAGAAAACATACCTGATGGTTGTTGCAGCAGAGTTCTGTTTGAACACTTTTTTTCAAGGATTAATGTTACCCGGTAATGTGAATTGAAGTTACCTGTTTTTCTACGCATTTAGCAGTAATATTACAAAAGTAAAACATGGCCAATCCTCTGATGCATATTCACTAAGTCTTTGGCAAGTAGCACCACAAAATCTTCCTTCATTTTGATTACTCTTGATTACCGGTACTCTTGAGTGTGCTGTAAGTCTCTAAACATCCCATGGCATCTATTTAGAGAACAATATGTAACTATCAAGAGCTAACTTGCAATCTGCTTTAGAATACAAATCTTTACTTACCAGAGGTTCCAAGTTTCCAAATATAACTTCATAGTAATGTCTGTTGTAATGTATCAATGTTAATGAAACTGCATCAAGTAAAGGCTAAGCTGAAGAGATAGAAAAGTTGAGCTTACCAGTCTTCTTGTCCCCTGACAACACAGTGAGATGTCTGCTGGTAACGTCATCTATGGATAACTTCAAATGCCCAACATCTAGACAGAAATCTGTACAACTATCCTCAGTCTCAATGCCTCCACAGAGTGTCCCTTCCCCCTCTCTCCAGGATAGGAGTAAAGAACATTGTACAGCTGGATGGGCGCCAAACTTAGGCAGCGGGGACACACAGACCAGTGTAGCTGTTGAACTCAGATTTCTTACGTTTCCCACGCCACTGTCCAGTTTCAGTTTTTTTGACTTGTAGTGACTTGTTTCTGGACCGGTTACCTGACTGGGAGTGATTGTTGGAACAGCTCTACACGAAGATACACTTTCTCTGTACCAAGATGAGTTTTTAACTCCAACAGCTTTGTGCCCATCATTTCTAACCAGGGTGAGACGAACATCCTGCAAAGTTCTGGAAACAGAAGGAACACGGGAGAGATATGTTTACAATACAATTCAAGGAACAGAATATTTTCCTCCCCATCTTTTTCAAAGGTGTGATCTCTTCGCTGCATTACCTGCAATGCCCCCTAAGCAGTGAAGGAAGTACTGCAGTCTACTGCTCAGGTACTATGCAAGAAAAAGTATAATATGCAAGTAGTTATTATTGTTTTCTTCACTACCAACGTACTCTTATTTTTGAAAAGTAGTTTTCCTTGATATTGAATTTCTCAGTGTCCTAAGAACATCATATTCATTTTAATAACAGAGCCGTCACACTGTGATGAGAGTTTATCCTTTATTTTGTGATATGAATAGCATTTAAAGCAAATCGCTAAAACTTCTTCATAAACACCTACAGGTGATTAACCTCAATTCACACAATAGCACCAGGTGACTGCCACCTTGAAAAAATAGTGTTCAAACAGAACTCTGATGTAACAACCATCAGGTATGTATCTTTATGAGAAGCAGGAGTGCATACCTGATGGTTGTTACATCAAAGTTCTGTTTGATCACTATTTTTTCAAAGTAAGATGGATTAATGTCACCTGCCTTGTGAATGGAGGTTATCTTTATTCCACGTCAATAGACAAGTAATTGACTTAATCTGAAAAGTTGAAGTCCCCTGTACCTGTCTGAGAGGTTGCAGATCTCCAGTCCGACCACCCACAGTTCCAGCACCAGTCTCTGCCACACCCGCACAACAGTGATGGGGGCCGGCTGGGATGGGGAGGGGGGCTCCTGGTCACGTGGGGTGGAACCAGCCCTGCCATCATACAGGCACACCAGGGAGGGCTGTGAGATGGAAATTCAAAAGAAAAAGTTCTGATATAACAGAGCTATAAAACTGTGTGTCAACTGCAAAATGACTGAGAAATCAGTATGTGTAAGGGTAGGTCACAAAATGGGTTGTCTAGAACAATGTGTACGTCCCTATTAACCTACTAACATACTGCTGATTTTGTGTGCCTGTGAATACTGGAAGCAGCAAAAAAAGAACTTATCATCTACCAATACAGGTACATGGGCAAAACGTTCTATGTTTACAGTCTCTTCTTTTCTACACTATTTATATAACATACTAGTGCAGGATGTTTTCCTCTACAATGTCAGATATTCTGCACAAAATAGAATTCCCGAGAACACTTAAGACAAGCTTACATGATGGCTTTGCAAGATCATTCGTTAAACAAATATAAGTTATATTTGAAGGGCAGTACTGTAAACAATCAGCAGATGGCTCTTCTGCAGCAGGCAGCTATAAACACATGGTTTCTTTGTATTGAAATAGATGACTGACTGAGCTTCTTGGCACAGAGCTGATTTCCCTTACTGAAGTTTGTAAGATGCCAATCATTGTTTGGTGCCCCAAACAATAAGAAGACAGACGGCATAATACAGTTAATACAGCTAATATACATGTAGAATTTTTCCCCTTGAAAAGACATATACATGTTATTCATAACCAAGCTCTTCTGTCACCTTCCATGGTCTGTATCTGCACGCTAGAATAACTGCCATTCGTAGTAACACAATAGCTTCGTATGGACGTGGCGACTGCCAGCTAGAGTATATTACACTAAATGACTTGACACACCAAACCCATTCCTGGTCCACTTACATCCTCTGGTAGAGTGAACTGCCCGGGTACGTGCTCCTTCTGCAGAGCCATGGCTCGTAGAGCCGTGCAGGTCTGCTGGATCACTCTGTCCTTCTGGGCTGACAGGGACTTCAGCTCCTCCAGGGATGCCTGGCTCTCCTGAGATTCAAAACAGAAAAATGTTACACCTGTGCCTTTTCTTTCATCTTATTGGCTCTGCAAGATGCAGCCAAGGCTACCCAACAAGTGACAGGCAGTTTGGGCAAACTTGTGAGGTAAAAGCTTGTAGGTCCTTGTTCATCATCTACAACGTGCATCTCTGGCAGCCTACATATCAGAAAAGAAGCCACAGTCGACTGAAACAAACGTACATAAATCAACTGACAGACCATACCAACTTGGAGAGGAGTTCCCTGATGGATGAAATGTAGGATAGATGGAGATGGAGGGGGTCATTGGTTCTGAGGGAATCTCGGCCCAGTGAGTGAGTGGGGTCTTGGATACTTTCTGCACGTCTTTCTCTTAAATTAGACTGGGCCAAAGGCACATGGATGGTGTAGTATTAAAGTCATGGGTACTTCTTCATACCATGCTATAATGGTATAAGCTGACTTACATATAGCCTGGCTCGTAAGGCTTCTATGGCTGACTGCATGGGTGCGTTCCTGTCTGAACCTGACACACCCATCTCTTCCTCTGCTTCTTCCTCCTATCAGGAATTGAAATGAAACATGTCAAGTTCAATACGTCAGTGTGTGTACAATTAGAACCATAAAAGAAATTTTTGAACAATTGTTCAAATCCTAAACTTATTTGGAATCCACAACTTTGGTAATTTTGATCACATCAAAAGAATTACCATGAGGCATCATTCTAACCCTACAAACTGTTCGGCAACCCAGGACAATGGTTACGGAGTTGGGTAGCATGGAGAGAATTGATACTAGCCTGGTATCCACACTTGGTCTGCTACTCTTCTTCCTAACAGTAGCTTTCTGCCACCATTGGGAAGCGGACTAGAAGGATGGGTACCAGGCTGTAAAGTTAAACCGTTTTATGACTTAACTCTGTCCGGTACCAAGGAAAACAACCCAACATACTGTAAGTGCATTTAATTTCGCGGTAGGGGGAAGAAGGAGGTTTTTCACTGTGTTTTAGATTCACGGTTGAAACAATTCTGTAGTACAATAGTTGATCAAAGATATATTCGCTGTGTTTTTTTAATTCGCGGTGGAGAGGTCACCGAAAATACCGCGAAAATAACACCACCGCGAAATTAGATGCATTTACAGTAGCCACATGTCAAAACAGCCAACATGTTTACCTGTTCAGAGATGTTGTAACCCATCAGATCGGTGAGGAGGAACCCATTGAACATGTCCTCTCCCCTCCCAGACAACAGGAGGGCCTGCTGGGTACCACACCGCAGGAAATAGTCAGCCAGGGCGGTGTGGGCTTCTGCCCAATGGCCTGCTGGCTGGAAAGGATGTCATCAAAAATCTATATCAACATCTACATTTGTATCTATATAGTATTGGACAAATGTGGGAAATGGGAAAAAACAAATTATATATTCACGTCATGTGGAACGGTAGTACCGTGCGTCATGTGGAACAATGAAACCGTGCGTTAAAGAATGGTTCCAAAATACTAAACGAGTTTTCGGATTTGAAAGTTTCGGACGTACATTTTGTGTGCTCTATCTGAATGGATGTGAGAGTGTCTTAATCCCGGTAAAGTCACCTCACCATAACAGCACATCCCCACAAATAGGGTGGGAATACCAACAACTATCCTTATAGTAATACAAAGCCCTCTAGTAGGGAATCACAACCACGGTGCACGGTGCAGCCAGTGGGGTGAGGTGGTGCTGAAATCAAATATCAGGACACACACCTACTTTTAAGGATAAATATTGTGCATTCTTGCTCAAATGGGTTAATATCCCTTCGTCTTCCTGACAACATCAATTTATAACTTGGAAATCATATTCATGTATAAAAGAAGGTTCCAAAACTAATCTTTACCTTGAAAGAGCTTCCCCATACTGCACACACCCCTCCCGTGGGTGATGTTACCAGCACA
>LZCU01055890.1:0-10862 GCA_001663935.1 Asymmetron lucayanum | reverse complement strand
TGTTGCTGCACTTCGAAATAAACCATTGTGGAATCTGATCTGATCATTTCTCTAGATTTTACTTTGCTGACGTGGCGCATGTGGTTAGCGGTCCCATCATTTACCATATCTGTGTACCCAGGTAACTAATACGCTGCTATTCAATGTTGAATTCCGTCCTCTGGAGGGAACGTTAATCCGCCCGTCCCATGTTTGGCAATAGCAAGTGGCTAGTAATCCTTCCCCGTAATCATGTACTGCTACAGAGATAGGAAGCAAACCTCACACTTTGGAGGACACATACTATGCAGCATAACATGTCGTCGTCACCCATTTTACCTTACCAAAGTCTTCGGCTTTTTGCCCAACTTTGCAATCGATATAAAGCGCTTGTTTGACTACACTTGTGCGGACGGACGGCCCACCTTGTAGTCAGACCTACGTCACACGAACTGTCACGTCATCCATCAGACAAGTCCAGGCCGGGCTTTGTTAAAAGGGTTCCCGCCACCCTGGGTGCAACAATGCGGACGGCACGTATTGAACTCGCACAGTCAAGGTGGTCGCCTCGTGATTGATGTTGGCGGCTGTTCAGCTAGATACGTCCCTCCGTGAAGCAGAACAATGGCGCTAATCAATACTTGTCCCTTAGATACAGGCTATGTTGTCCTGATGCCTACCAATCTTTGAGAAATCCTCACTTTGACCCGAGAACCATCAGTCGTCTTACCCGCGGCCCCAGAGTTATCCTTTAAGCTGCTCAGAACTTAGAATGACTTTCATTGATTGGGTTTGCTTCGTCAGTTAAGAATGTTGCAAGGCACAAATTGCGAAACCAAATCCCTGCCATCTATCAAACATCCCTGACGTTTATGATGGCATTTTACTGATCGGCTGTAGTATTGATTTGATGGCTGTTGGGAGTCAATGTTTCAGACAAGTACGGGGACCAGTCCCAGGCATCACTCAGAAATTATACAAAAGCTTTCACTATAGGGTTTGTTCTAAAGGTCTATGAATAGCGCTAGCAATTCGAATTCTGCTTAGATAGATCTTGTAGAAACCACCAAAGTCCTACTGACTCGTGCCTAGATATGTATTAACCGCCTGAACCGTTCCGTTGAAGTTACGGTTAGCAAACTCTGTACTGATAATCGAAGGCAATACATATCGGGACGACTCCTTGCTCTCAGTCTAGGGTGATGTGGTGAAGTCGTGGCTGTCAGTAAATACGGGCCCACCAGGGTACAATCTATAAAGTACTACAACACTTCCCTGTATTGCCGATATTGGGATTCAGAAACCCCGACGTAAGGCCTGGTGGTAGAGCCACGAGCTTGTGTTAGAAACGTGATTGCAACCAACAGATTGTACCCACTTGTTGGTGGCAGAACTTTCATGATCAAATTCACCCAACCAAGAAATTAAAGGGTAACATTGGAATTTTGATCGTCACATTTAATCAATGCAAATTTCCGTCTGTGCATTATGTTCTCGGTTCTGCTGGATCACGGAATGTTCTCATAGGAGGTATAAACGGTCTGCAAGGAGCTCGGTGCCAGTAAATGAAGTGAAACACGATAAATAGAAGACACTAAGATAGAATGCCTAAAGACAATGCTATCTCTTGCAGCTTGGTCGAAAGAAATTATCTTTTCATGACGGGCTACGCTAAGTTGCTCGATTCAGTTCAGCCAATACTTGGGCTACTTTTTCACTGCTTGTGTATTGTAAAATATAGGTTCAATGCGCCGGAGAAATTACCCAGCTCTTTCCCACAGGTACAATGGACAGTTGTCAACGGCTTAATGCCCCGTTCTTAGGACTGATACCCTTTCCAGTAACGTGCATGTCAGGTTGGTGACAAAAGCCTAGTTCGAACTATCTGCCTTCGGGCCAGAGGCATTATCGCCTCCACACAATCCCGTCTCTGTCACTGTATTGTGTACCACACCTAATCTCCCCATGCATCGTGAACTGTCTGATGACGTATCCAAAAACTGGGCGTGGTTAATCGTCTGATGGGAATGGTGAGCTCATCTTACTGTAGTCATGCATAAACCTTTGTCTTATTTCTCAAGGAAAGCCGAACGACGACGTTTAAATCTGAGGCTTATGTTCGTAGCTCCCGCCGATTCTTCACTGTGCTCTCTTAGTGTTCCTAAAGCAACCACAAAGCTAAGCTGCTACGCTGCTAGAATGACAACTACGAAGACGTTACATGTCAATCAGGCATTTTGAACGACAAGAACCGTAGGCATTTACGTGTCTAAGGTAGACACATCATTTCTAAATAGCCGAAAACACTCCTCGGTGTCATGTCTGAACTGTGCATAAATTACTGACTTCTTGATGCATTTTTAGCACCAATTTCTCCTCGCAAGCGATTACAAATAGATTGTGAATAAATGTCATTCTACTGATACCAAAACTACGGACTCTTTCGTAATGAAAATAACTAAAGACAGCCTGCTTAACGAAGACACAAGCGGTAGATTCCCCACTTATGTAATGATGTGCAGTTACTAGTTGAAGTTCAAAAGTATCTTACATGGGGAACAATATTGTGGAGCGCCAATACCATTGTGTCTTTCCGTTCCTCGGAAGCACTTTTCGCTTTGGTAATTGCCTAAATAAGGATTAATTCATAGGCAGGGTAAGCCACTGCACCGGCAACTGGGCTCTCCTCTTAGAGACATGTTCTTGAATATGTCCTGTAAGCATTGCTCGATGTGTTTCCCCATATGCATAGTCTTGTCGAGCATCCGAGGATACCATTGTGATAATACCAGTGCCACACCTTAGGCTTGAAGCCAAATTAAAATATGGGAAAATATTGTGGATTTGCAAATTAGAAGTTTCAACTATCTAGGCACTTGATTTACCTTTTTGTGTTAAAGGTTTATCAAAACAGCGCCGGACTCTTCATTCTACATCCCAAGTAAGGATCCCAGTCTTCTAACCACCTTTGTCCTCCAACCAGATGGAGGATGCCTCTCAAGACGGCGCTGTTCCAACGTCGTGACGCCGCATACCCTGCCCTAACTTCGTTAGGCGAGATGACATTAAGCTGCTATCAGGGGAAATGCAATTATAAACGATATCGGCCACTGGAAAGCGCACGCGTGATGCTAGGGGGGAAATCTACTTAATTTGGACAAAGAGCCTGACGTGCTCAAGGCTCCTTCTGTTCAGGCCCGGTGCGTGTAAAGGCGTCACCATCGTTCATTAACAATGCATTCATCGAGGTACCCGGATTGACTTCCATGCATGAGGGCAGATTCTCAAGGTCCCCTCTCATGATTTATTGCTAAAGGTAATCACTAAAATCCACAATCAAACTGAGGCACGTCAGTGAATCCGTCCGGAGAATCCCCTGAATTGCAGGGTCTTAAAAAGTTGAGGAAGGGATATGCTCTGATCTGTGGGGTGATTAGTTTAGCCAGCCATCAATCATTGGCAACACGTGATGTCACCAAGGTATGCTACAGCAGGCACATTGTCTGACAGAAGGCGATCGGGAATAGTCTTTCAATATAGCAGATTGCACAGGTTTTATATCCCATATATGGAGTGCGGAGAAAATATTACTAGATCTAAATCAGTATAGATAGAACGTAGAGGCAATTTCTAAAAGATCGAAATCAGCATTACAGAACGTAGAACTAGCTTCTCAGAATCAACAATAGTCACTTGGGTTTCATTATTCGCAATGGCCAACAAATCAAATTGTATTAGAGCATTTGTTCAACATATTAATTGTGTACACACAATCGCATGCAGGCAAATCGTAGTTAATGTTATAATTCTTGGCTCGAGGTTCATGAGGTGTCTTTTGAAATCGTTTTCATGACACATCCCTGTGGTTCTATGTAAATTGACATATTGACTTGTGTCTCTAAGCAAAGGAATATGTCTGAGGAGAGAACGAAAGTTTTTACATCCCCCATCTTACCTGTCCGTCGCACAATTGAATCTGAGCTTTCCTGGCACAAATACATTTGACAAAGTCTGGGGTGTCTATGACGGGGACTGACACAAGGTCATCTGTTTTTGACATATTCAAACATAGAAAGAGATTACATCGGACCAAACGAACAGCTTATGGTAAATTGAGCTGGAATCAAACCCAGCTTTTCCTGTATGTTCGTAGAGAGGCCCACGCATAGTATTTCACCATCGACACTTCTAAAATGCAATTTTCAGTTCTCAATGTCGTAAGAAAATGAAGAATTCGATATTGTAGAATCATCCTCACAAAATAAAATCTGTCATATTCTATTCCATGTATATAGTCCCACTATTGGATCACTATCGGCCGAAATCGGTGACCCTTACAGAGATTTAACTGTTGTCTCCCAGAAAGATCAATACCTCATCTAATGCGTATTTTCGATGAAATAAAATTTGCCAGTTCAACTCTGAACTTTAACTTAAAAGCAATAAATGGCAGATTTCGTCGGGAAGAGCGTGTCAGCGTCACTGTCCAAATTTCATGCAGACACTATACCTATAACACCTGTAGGTTGTATTTTATTACATTTGTGTAGCTTGGCCAGATTAAGTCATATGGTGTTTTTATACCTTTTGACACTTAGTTATTACTGTGCAAAATACATTTTGAAAGTACAACGAAAACTTACTAGTAGTAACTAACAAGTTCTATGTTAGCGTATAGCAGGTAGTACTACTTTGCCACCTTCCCATGTTTTTGCCAACAAGTCGTATTGCAGCGGCAGCGCTATTCGTTGTCAGAGAATATCTGACTTTTACTGCTGCCAAGGTGGGTTATGTTACTTTTTTACGTTGTCGTACAGTTGATCTTAGAACAAATCGCTGACAGGTGCGGGAGGACCAAGGTATCATTCCTCCACATAGAGTCGTGACCATAAAAACGGGTCGGTTTATCTTCAAGAATCTACTTAAGGACACGCCACATCAGCAGAATTGCTCCATTAATACCCGTGAAGTTCAAGGACTTCCTGATGATTCTTTACGCAGGACCAGACCACTGTAAACAGGATGACGAATTGGTCTTCTGAAGGAACCAATATCGTAATTTTCCGGGGCGTAGTCAGCTCCAGATGAAATGGGGTGATTAGCCACCATAACAGCCAATTTTAGAGTCTTAATTTTATGACCCATTCACCTGCCTGGTCCTATTGGTGACCCCTGATTGAATTAACCGTGACCATGACCACAAGTGCCGCTCATAATGGGCTGTCTGGGGCTGTTTGTTCCAGGCTGTGGCACTTATCACAGATAATGATGTCATACAATCGATTCTTCTTCCCTGCTGCTGAACTTTGCAATAATATGTTTTCGTGTCACTAGGGGGGCGAAAAATTTGCTTAACTTCTAGAGTCTTTAGGATAAAAGAATCCATCAGATTTTGACTTCTAAGCAAAACCGACGTAATCTATATCATGACAGTTATTTTACCTCTCTGCAGATAAACATCACGTGCACTTCCACACCAACTTCGCATCCCAGATTTCTAACATTGAATTCTTTGTGATTGTAAAGCCATGCCGTATTCGTACATGTAGGAAGTTATCGATTTAACAGAAAGAGCGTGATCCGTCATCAAAATTCCTTATCCTCATGTTGACAGTGATGTGGCAATGGTTTTATGTATGATTTTTTTCACTTTCTGCCATAACTGGTATAAGACCAGATTTAGATTCTCCTGTTCTGTCGCCGGCCCACACAATCAATTCTGCCTGTGGAGTAGCCTTGATGGTTGGAAATCTAATTACGTAAAGACCGTCCGTCAATCGTACAACCCTGGCCCGAACGCCGGTCTCATTGACGTGGAGTGTACCGGTGTGATAACGCACATAACCTTAAGTGTTCCGAAAGTGCCCTCAGGAGATAATGATGACAGCATTGAGCTCTCGGCTATAGTGACCAATAACTTCACCAATGACTTGGCCTTGATCAAGGGACATTCCATTCATTCTACAGAAACTTTAATGGCGTGGCCGTAGGGCTGAGATTGCATGGAATGGGCAGAAAATGCACAATGTACCAATCCATAAAGTGCCCTCTTGCAAGGACACCTTCAAGTGAATGATATTAGGCAAGGGTGTGTATCTCATAGAGGCAGTCTTGTCATAGAATAATACATTTTATAGAAAATCATGAAAGCAAGATCAATACATATTCGTTGCGCATAAAGACAACTCTTGATATAGAATGAACCACCGAGTAGGTCCTCCCACAGAGTTTATTTTTTAGAATCATCTGTAACAGGTAGTTGTACCTGTTTATTTCTTGTACTTGTTTATCGCTACCCTAAAGACGTTTAAAAGAAAAAATGGTGGAAATCTTTATGTTAACCCCACTGAGGTACATATAGTTGCTGTAGTACTGGATTGCCATTATCTAGTTAACATTTGCACTCTCTTGATAGCTCATTAGTTTTGTTCTTGAACCTCATTATTCTTTTCGGTAGTGTCTTGTGTTGAGCTATGTCACGCTACTTTATTACTTGAGACATTTGCATTGACTTTTAACTGCTTGACCGTCAGGTACGACGTAATAGTTTCTACTGAGGTTTTTTTTTAGGTAAAATCAATATTTGCTTCCCAACGTATCTGTCTATGTAGCATCAATCTCTTTCATGCCTGTTTTCCCAATCTCAGGAGGAAAGCTTTATATAGAAAAGTTATGATATGATCTTACTGCTAATTTCACGGTACGATTGACGTCCATCCATCAGTGTTAACAGCTCGATGAACCGAACTGCCTGTACATGGTATCGCCTTTGGCAGTGGAGGTGAAGATCGCAATTTGCGCATCGTCATTGACATCTTTTTTATGTTATGTCACAAACCTTTGCTAGTGAAGCACCCTTTTCCCCGTATAACGACACCTCTGCGACTCCGTACCTACAGCCATAATTTACCCAGAGTCTGCCTTGGCGTTTAGCCAGTTTCCCACTTAGTGCACCGGAAATACTCGTTGCTGATCTATTACTGCGGACATTTTACCAAACTGATGAACGACAGCCAATAAACAAATGAAAAATTTATCTCCAAAGATTTGTCCATTGATAATGAAGTTGACAGCTCATACCTGTACATGTGATGATCCGATGACGACGTGTAACATTAGCCGGAATATCTTACATATAGTTTGAGCTGTAAAATGTTGGAAGCTGTTTGTATACATTACACGTACGATTAAAGTCTCGGTGTTTAATATTACAGGTGTAAAAACAAGGATACTGTCACTTTAAACAAGATAACATCAGCTTGTTGCCGTTTTATCACACCGATGGTCCTTCTAGTACTTGTTGTAGGTGTCGTTTTCCATATAATGATATGAGTGATGCAGCAAAGACAGTAGATTGCCTTGGACAGCCTTTTTATGTAGTGCGTGAACGTGATGAGTATGCTTCTCAAGCCATTGCAGATCCATAATTAATCTAATTATAAATTAGTCTCACGTGACGGAGATGTCCACTCGGTCTACAACACCGTCTGCCATGGGCATCTCTAGATGAATTGTTGAAGTTCGAAATATGTTGTTTGACAGGAACAGTGGGTTGGATGTGTTATAGTCTAAACCTCTGGATCTATATTAAAACAAACTAATTCGTCCGGTTATGCAGCTTGTACAGTTCAGTACAAACCTGGTGTGTTACGCCTTCATGCGGTTTACCGGGTATGCAAACCCAAAAAAAGTTTTAGATGACGTGGTTGATGTGATTAAACATAACCCATGTACTGCAAACTCGGTGCCGTCAAAGTCTGAACACCAAGTCTTCTCTCACTACAAACAATTGGATATGATTGAAGTCTGAACGTAACACACAACGGTATTGTATTCACGCACCATAATAACTTAGACAAATGTCTGTGTCCACTATCAGTAGATGACATAGTATTCGGTCAGATGACTTGGCAATACTTAACCTTAGGAACTTGCCCTTGTGGCAGTCATAGAAACGAAATCAATTTTAAGTGCTAAACTGTCACGGCAAAGTCATGTGCACATGCTTTAATGAACCCTGCAAAGTGATGATGAGACGGACTGCAGTATTGCTCCGTACGGCCTGGTGGTCATCAGCACCGGTAGACCGCTACTGGCATCATTTGTCAGGAAAAGAACACAGTAAGATCAACAGGGCTGGGCACCTTCTGCAATTTCTTATCCCTTTATCTAACCTGTATATATATCTAAAACTGTCTGGGATGCGAGGCTTGTTTTTTAGTTTGGTTGCAAGCAGTCTGTCGATGGTCATGGTAGGGTGTCTGGTTGGTTTCTTGGCCATGACTTTTCGTCAGGCTCCGTGATGGATGGGCGCATTGACTTCAGTGTTGGTTTTGTTTCCATTTCTCTTCTGTTAATGGCATAGTAGAAACTTTATCCTTCGTGTGCTTTAGGTGGACTTTTGCTATGTCACTGAACAACATGTTAACTTCTGCGGCAATACTGTAAAAGAAAATCCGAGAACATGCGCAATGTTAATTATATCTCGGAACTCCATGTACCTTCCATTTATTCCATATCAAAAAAGATCTTTATCTCTTCGACGTTTTCTGCTTTTGTTCCAGTTGTAGTAAACAGTTCTATTGAACATGTAGGCCATCAATGTTTGAACACCCATCTTCCCATTACAAAACCTTGTAAGTAGATCAAACCCGCCTTTAAGAATGTCAAGACACTGTGAAGAAAGTGCCTTCGCTTGCTTCACCATAATTTGCTCGGCAGCCTCACTGGAACCTACAAATAGCCATACTCTGAACCTCGTTTCCAAAGTTCCCAGCGATCAATATGTTGATCCGCCCGCGCAAGCCCTGAGTTCCGGTGTGCCCCTGCTGTTAGGCTAGTTGATGGTAATGATCCCATTACCGTGCGAACTGTGAAGGGCCCCGGCGTGATCCCAGGCCGCGCTAAGTGGTCGTTACAGGCTCAACGTCCACACTTGGCATTCCTGTTTCGTAAATTGCCAGCTAAACGTTGCTACTGGTCTCTCAGGTTGTTAGTCATTCTAGTAGCCTTGTTGCTAGGCTGCTCATGACAGCCACTTCATATTATTCGTTAGACATTTTTTCAGCCATCGGTTGCAAAGTAGGTATCATTTGTAGTAAACCGATATAATGTAGATTGCCTTAGTTTTTTTCATTTCCTCGATTACTGTTTGCTACGTATTATCTAATAAGGTAACATTCATACATTCAAGAAACATCTGAGGTATGTTTTCCATCATGTTTATTACGTTTCTTGATATATGAAGAAATACTTGAATAATTCAATGAGATTGTGAACGATTATCTATCTTTGCTGCTATGTTTCATTCAGATAGTAGTCATTTAAGACTGAATCCTTCTAAAGTTCTAAAACTCCTTCTTAGTGTGTTTCAATTGACCTGTTCATTACCTGTTATTACTCTTGCTGGTTCACTTTCAGGTTTGCACTTTCGGGGACAGTCTCAGTCAAAGCGGTTCAGTTGATCGTTCGAGAAGAGAATGATTTTATAGAGCAGGCGAAGAACGTTTGAAAATTGCATTTCATCTAACATCTATGTACTACTATTTTACCGATGTATCTGGATATACAAATTCAAACACCATAATGTCTTGTGCTTATTTCGTAATCATAAACCTGCAGTTACCTTTTCGTTCATCGTTTCCCAACTGCATTGTATTTTCTTATAATCCTGAAGCAACACTCATTATTCCATGTTCATCCCCCAATGGAAACAGTTCCGTCTCTTACGACATAGTATTCTATTTCAGCATTCAAAGAAGCCCAAGAAGTATCCGGTCCTCGTGTTCGTGCACGGCGGAGACTTCATGTTCGGGACGGGCTCGGCGTACGACGGGAGTCTGCTGGCCGCGACTCAGAACATCGTGGTGGTCACCATCAACTACAGGCTGGGCGTACTAGGTAGGTGATAACAGCTCTGTAACTTGCATACACGTTAATCTGTGTTTGTGACTTACGTTAATCTGTGTTCGTGACTACTCATAATGGTAAAGTTGATCCATTCTCCAACAACGTCAACAAAACATTGGTCAACGACTTTTCGACCGGTGCCATCGACCTCCTTTAGATTTCTCGGAACACGTGACCTTACGGACATGTGACTTCAACAATGGGTCAAAGGTGGCTGGAAGCCACTGTTGTTCCCCGTTCAAGACGACCTCAGTTACGTACCTCAAACCATTTTTGGGGTAATGTATGAAATATGTCATTGTACGATGGTTTGGGTAAGATTCGTCTAAAAGTTGATCTTGCAATGTTAGTTGCTATTCTGCACTACAAGTTTCCTTCGCTACATGTACATAGCAGTGTTCTAGTCGTTCGGTGTTGTTGGCGAGAAATGATGTTGTTGCTTCTTCGGCAATTTGTATGCTCCAAATGATACAATTGATGTGCATGACCGGTGACGCTGTCTGACAACAGCCGGCGCTGACGCGTAAGAATCGCACGAGCACGACGGGTTGCACATCTGCTTTGATGAAAGTTACGAAAGATTTCACACGTTACTCAGCAAAACCATCTACGGTGCGCGGATAAATGGCTTCTTCTTGATTAAACCGACAGAACACCGCCCTCCGATGGGAAAATATCGAAAATATTTTGTAATTGTGTAGCCCTAGGTGAATGATCTTGCAATAGGACATTGAACCCGCTGTTGAATTTCATGTTCCTCCCGACCTCAAAAGACTACCGGCTGTCTCTCATCTCTTCCTTATCAATCTATTTTTGAATAGTCCCAGGCATCAAACCTTAAAATGGTAATCTTTATAATCCACTGTATTGTGAAGTAGGCAATATACAGAGCAGGTTCATTAGTCTTAGAGTGAACTGTCCTCTCTGTCGTGCTCAGACTTCCGATGCCAGTCAAGCCTTAATTGGCCATTGTT